>JAMKCH010016946.1:0-25497 GCA_023653785.1 Ophioderma brevispina
ATGGGCTTATGCAGACAATCGCCAGCTCTTATAAATGGTGTGTGTAATTAATGAAATTTTTGGAATTTAAGGGTTATGCTGATCCCTTCCTAAAAATAAGAAAAATATATGGTGTCTCGGTTGGGGGCACCTTTCACAACTGATGGATTTTTTATAACAGACCCATTTTGGTGTTATTAACTTTTCTGTAACGGGCTACGTGCTAAGATAGGGGGAGTATCTCCGTAGGGTATCCGCTTACCCCCCCCCCCCCCCAGGACTCTACCAAACCAACTTTTTTAGGCTTTGTTATATGTTCCTATAACACTTTTGAGATGTTAACAATCAATTTCCCGGCACTCTGGCGATATCAAGATGGTGCCAAAATGGTGCCGCCAAATTAGGCAAAGTTATAGAAAAGTGGGTATTTAATATCAAAACATGTATAAATTCATAAAATTAATGTTCGAATATAGCAAACAACCACCTGGTCATTGGGCAGTTAAATTCTGGTATTTTGAAGTTTTTAACCATATCTTAAATCCAGATGGCGCCCAAAATGGCCGCCAAAATATGCAAAAGTTAAGAAAATCAGGTATTAATCATTCAAACAACGTAATAAATTCATAAAATTATGTTAATATAGCTACCTGGTTATTTGGCTTTTAAATTCTAGATTTGAAGTTGTTGCCATGTCTAAAAATCCAAGGTGGCAACCAAAAATGGTCCGCCAAAATGGCAAAATTAAAGAAAATTGGGTATTTTAAATTAATATGAAAAAAAGTAACAAATTGTAAAATTAGTATTTAGGAACAGTGGTGAATCAGAACTGGGGTCATATGGTCATTTAATTCTAGTATATGAATTTTTTGCCATATGTAAAGAATCCAAGATGGCGGCCCACATCCGCCACAATAGGCAAAAATTAAAGAAAATTGAGTATTATAATATCAACATGGTAATAATTGGTAAATTAAAATTTAGAATAAGATTGCGTGGTCCTTGCATTTAATTTCTAATATTTTTTTTTTGCCATATCTGAAATCGCTGACACATTCAGTTCAACCAACTCCCAAAAAGGGCCGCAAAGCAGGTAAATTTGCAGACAATGTCACTGATCTCAAAAGTGTAGCAAATTGGGTAAATAATACACCTACTCTATCTACTACCTCCCGGCGGCCTATTTCTGCACAGATGCTACTGATGAAAGCTCTGCGTGGATCAAAGCCCAGAGGTATACTAAGGTTTTCTTGTGAATCCCGAAGCCTATCGAACACCCCTGGCCAAGCTAAGCTACATGATAATTTGAAATAAGAAAAAAGGAGGCTTCCAACGCACCCTGGGTCCAATGTTACCATTTGAGAACCTGCAGAGAGGGCCACAATCGCCATATGTCCCCAACCTTGCCCATGACATCTTTCTCGGGTACAACCCTTTGGAACATTGTGGAGTCGATCAACCGGCCGGAGCATCCCGAATGTCAGACAGAACCCATAAGAGTAGCGCCCAAAAGTGATTGGGAAATGGGTCTCAATGAAGACATGGGGAAGTCGGTCATCCGATCGTGCATTTTGTGCAACGAAATTCAGATGACATTGTGAATCCAGCGGGCTTAAAGGTGATGTACAACAGGTCTAAAGGGCTTCTCTGACATTATGAATAACTGCTTAATGTCCCCCGACCCCCGATTTGTCCCAGTACATGTTTAAGTTACGGTTTAAGCTCACCAGACACTGACTTCTCAATGCTGCCCTGACCGCTGATCAAGACTGGAAGAAAAACTGGTTTGAGTGGAAATTGATAAGGTTTGATTTTCCTGCTAAAAAACCGACCTCGGGGGCAAGAAAGATGTAAACCAGGTCTTCTGTAACAGAAAGGTGGGCCCTCAATACAAGGCTTGAACCTCTGAACACCTGTGGCCACTGGCCACCGTCCAACAAAAGCTTCATCTGGCCAGGTCCCAAGTGTATGAGCTCCGACAAGGCTCTAAATTCCTCTGAGGCAAGGTGTTGGAGCATATTAGAGGGACCCTTGTGGAACCGCGACATACCCCGTGCTTCTCCGCAAACTTCCCTTTATGGGGAAGGAGAGTGTCCACCACTCAAAGAAACTGTCATACCACTACGGGTAGAAAGGGTGCGCGAGGGAGTAATGTGTAGCTACAAAAGCGGCAATGGTCAAAGGTTTCGTAACCACCGGAAGGGGGGGGTGACAAGATTAGGAAGAGTGAAGCAACGGGACCAAAGAAAAGAATCCAGAAGACACGGAAGGTAGTTACCGAACTAGGTGTGTCAGGGTGAATAGATTGAGGCCAAGCACTAACATACTGATCACACTGGATCTGTTGCTGCCGTGGCGCCTATGTACCCCAACAGCTGGCAGCAGCAAGACTTCATTCCTCGGATCAGCAGATAGTAGACTTGTCCAGTCGAAAACTGCTGCTGCCGCTTGGTCACATAGGCCGCCACGGCAGCACCAATATGTTTTTTGATGGTAACCTTCCAAGTACCTTCGTGATCATCGTCACTTGGCTGAAATGCGTACCTATTATGTTTGCCGCAATTCCGCCGTCCTTGCCGTACGTGTCAGACCGCCTTTTCGTCCACCTCCCCTGTTAAAGTATGTTGGAAGTTCGTTATTCAAACGAGACACGAACAGATCCACATGTGATGACGACCCCCCGGACATTGGGCCATATAGTATGAGTACTAGAACATTGTCCAATCATATGAGGTCTGCACCTGCAGTGATTGGCCCCGTTTCTGCACCATATCCTCAGCAAGTGGCAGTTTCCCACCAGAGCCTTCGTCTCTTGTTCCGCCCCTCGTTTCAGGTAGGAATAAACTGTTCTGTTGTCGCAGCGGACTAAGGGTTTGGCTGTTAATATGGTGTCACAGTCACAGTGCCAAAATCACTGTCCAAAGTGCCATCACGTTGATGTTCTGGCGGCCCTGGGTTGGTGTCCACCTGCCTGACATTGTCAGTCTGAAAATATGCCCCCATCCGAGCTTGGACGTATCTGTCGTCAAGGTCAGAGAGGGTGCCTGATGGGAAATCATACGCCAAAAGTAAGTTGGGCTGATCATCTGCCATTCGAGGTCTAAAATGAGTTCGGTAACTGCATTTGGACAGAAAAAGGATAAACAAATGGGCAGTATATACTGAGAAGGTAAATTTGAATTCACCTCATGTAGTGAAGCTTCACAAGGTAAACCATCCTATCAGCAGCAGCCACCAATCTCCCAAACCTAAACGCAAGTGACGTGTGCTGAATTTTGGCTTGGATCATCTCTAACCTGTGTCAAGCCTGGACACTCTGGTCATTTGGGTTTACCCTCCCTGTACTGCAGTCTGTGACACCTCCCAGAAATCTGAAAGGCTCCACCAAACGTCCCCAACTTTCCAGACTTCCGTCTGAGTATTCTAAGTAGTGTAACTTTGTATTATTTTAACCAATTACATAGGCTTTGAGATGATGCGTACAATTTTGTGCAATTTACCTATTTTGGGCACCATTTGGATTTTTAGCTATATGGCCAAATACAATACTAGGAAATAAATGCCAATATGATCAGCAACTGTATCTACATGTCACCATATTATTGTTGAAATGAATACCTCATTTTCTTTAATTTTGCCTATTTTGGTGGACATTTTTGGGTGCCATCTTGATTTTTTATATGTTAAAAAATTCAAATACTAGAAATTAAATGCCAATGACCATAAAAAAAAATATAACTATATTTTTTAAAAATATTATTTACCATTTTTTTATCATGTTTTGATATTAATACCCCTTTTTTCTTTATTTTGCCTATTTTGGCGGCATTTTGGTCGCCATCTTGGATTTTTAGACATGGCAAAAACTTCAAATACTAGAATTTAAATGCCAATAACCAGGTACCTATATCTTCCATTAATTTTTTTACGAATTTATTACTTGTTTGATATTAAATACCCGTTTTTCTTTAATTTTCCTATTTTGGCGGCCCCAGTTTTGGGCGCCATCTTGGATTTCTGTTTATGGTAACAAATTCAATACTAGAAATTAAATGCCACTGACCCAGATAACTATATTTTAATGTTCTTTTTTACCAATTTTTTGTAAATGTTTTGATATTACATACCCCATTTTCTTCCTTTAATTTTGCCCTATTTTTGGCTGCCATTTTGGGCGCCATCTTGGATTTTAGTACATGGCACAAACGTCAAATACTGAGAATTTAAAGGCCAATAACCAGGTAGCTATAGCTTAACATTAAAGTTTTACGAATTTATTACTTGTTTGATATTACTACCATTCCTAACTTTGCCTATTTTGGCGGCCATTTGGGCGCCATTTGGATTGTTATATATGGCAAAAACTTCAAATACTAAGCATAAATGTCAATGACCAGACATCTATATTCTAACATTAATTTTTATGAATTTATACATGTTTTTTGATATTAAATACCCCATTTTTCTATAATTTTGCCTATTTGGGCGGCCTTTTGGACGCCATCTTGAATAATCGCCAGAGTGCCGGGAAATTTTATTTTTGTTAACAGCTCAAAAGTGTTATATGACGCATAAAACGAACTAAAAAAGTTGGTTTGGTAGAGTCCTGGGGGGGGGGGGGGGCCAGCGGATACCCCCCGTAGATACTCGACAGACGCTGTTACCTTGGGGAAGAGTGCCTCCAGCCTCAACGGTGTTATATCAACGGCCAGCTACCCAGTGGCGGTAACCAGCGTGGGGGACAGGGGGGCGCGAGCCCCGCCCACACGGAACCCTTGCCCCCCCTTCTGCCCCCCACAAATGCTGACCTTTTGACATGTCTATGGAGAAGGCCCAAATTAGCCCCTCAAAAGTTGTCTTGGCCCCCCTTCTGCCCCCCCCCCCCCATTTGCAAAGGTCTGGTTACGCCACTTCAGCTACCAATGTTGATGGAGTGCCTGCTACATGGTACACAGGCGGCCCATTGGGTGTGAACAAGCTCCGCAGCATGATGGCAAAACTATCCACAGAGGCAGGTTTGAGTCAGCGACACCAATCAATTGCATGGGTAGATCCCCGGGTCATCACCAACCCTCATCCAACAGTGGATTTGGATGCTGTACCACAGTAGCTAATCCGGTCACAGGATCCCCTAGCGTAACTCTTAACTGCAATGATGCGTTAAGTGAAGATTCTAAGCGTGGTATGGCAGAGATGCCCTCAACCTTTGTCACTGTACAGAATGTCAAGCAGGAACAGCCAAGCTGACCACAGCAGCTAAGTCTAAGGCCTTAATACTCCATCTCAGGATCAAGGCCTAGCCCTTCAAGACAACATTTCTTGCCAAGGCCACTTTCTCCACTGCTACTCTTTCTTGGAACACATTAATGTGTACCAAATTGACTGCTGACTGGTGTATTTTGTTTCAGAATTTTAATTGACAGTTCACAATGTTTTGCAAGATTAATATTTTTGAAACTAATTTAAAATTGACAGACCTCAAAATTGTTACAAAAACTGCAATTTTGATGCTTTATTTCACTATTAATATAAGAATTAAAAATTGAGAGACAAGGTTGATAGATTTATTATCTATTCTGAAATTTTCAGTTTGCAGTTTGATATTTCTTGTTGTAAATTAAAGAAAAATTTTTAGAAATGTTATTGAGGAAAAATTGTTCCAAATTACAATTTGCCATACAAATTTCCAAATGCATGTGTCTTTATCAACGTCCCGATTATTTCATTTAAAATATATTACTTCAAGATTTAAAAAAAATTGCTAGCCAAAATATTGTCATTTTTTGTTTTTAATTAATAGGTCCACCACATTGTCGTGAGACGCAATCCTAAAGGTTCAGCTGAGTTTGATAACGTTTTAAAAATTTGAAATGAAGGAAAAAATGTAACTTATTGTTAAAAAAGCATACCGAGAGGTTGTCCTGGTAGGGCTAGTTCCTTACTGGTAATACTACTTGTCATGTTAGTACTTGAAGGTTTGCTATAATATTTTATTCAGCTTCAGGTTCAAAGGCAATCCAAAATTTCTGGTTTCAAAAGAAAACATCCTAAATTTTGCATTGTGTGGTAGCACCAACTCAATTTTGCATTTTTTGTAGCAAAGAAATTTATAAAAACAATTGACTTTATTAATAACTCGTTCCTGGTATAGTATTAACCACATAGTCCTAACCGAACAAACAACTTACAATAAGGCTTTCAGTTTTAGGGACATCTCTTGCTTGGCGCAACTTTAATTTTGACAAATTAAAGGAGTTTTTTTTTAAATGTTAAAATTCTTTGGTTGCTTTCGAACTTGGTGAATTCTAACCAGTCTTTTTATCCAAAAGATCTGCGATTGATTTGTCAGGTTGATGGACATAGTCTGGAAAGTTTTTTAAATACGGGGAGATTTTGATTTTTACTTTTCCAAGGCAGACTACCTGTCATAGTTAGCCAGTAGATCTATATTTTTGTCTTTACACGTAGGTATGTGAGTTACCAGAGCATGACCAATCACCGTTTGGGTTTTGTACTGAAATGGATTGTATGGAATGCATTGAACACCTGTTAATCCATAATCCGTTCTGGGTGGTCTGAGCTGGGTAACTTCACTTGCTCTCTAGATCTCAAGCAGCGCACAGGGTTTGCTAACTAGTGGCGATATAACTAATGTGTAGGCGTGTCAACTTTGCCGGCGCATCAGAACACATGCAAACTAGATGTTTTTTAGTCTGGGTGTGGGGCAAGTTAGTTTTTGTTGGTCTGGTATGCCTTTGGCTGGATGAATGACAGGACTAGCCTGACACAACACCAGCCTCCAATGCCACCTGAACTGCTCTTTGCAAGTCGCTTTTATTTATGATTCGATTCCACCATTCCATTACCATTACCTTACCATTACCAGTACCATTACCATTTGGTTGAAGTGGCAAGAATTTTATTTGAAGATAATGATGGCAAGACCGAAACAACGTAATTTTCTACAACTAAGTTTGGAAGCACTGCTTATTTGGGACTCAGTGTGGAACAGTTCAGAACAAGGGTTGGTACGTCTACATCGACTCTATAGATTATTTTTCTTCAAATTGTGACTGTTGACTTGCATGTTTGAAGGATACCGGTATCATAGTTAGATTAATGGTGCACCATATTTTAAGGTTTAAATTTTTAAAAGTTAAGCAAAAAATCTGAACTTGGGTAAAGGGTTAACGCGATCTTTGGAATATTTTGGAAAGGATATCTGTTGAGCAACCCTTTGGTTACAGTCTAATTTGATGTGGTTTAACATCATGCACATTTTTGCATCAATAGTATATCGATGCCTTTAAATTTATACTTAGATTATATCATATTAACTCTTGAATATATCAAAGTTGGTATATTTGTTTTTTGTGTTTTTTTTTTTTGTAAATTAAATTTGGGTAATAATTGAATCAAATATTAACTGGTCCGTCTGCATTTAACTATAGCATCTGTGCTGAGTATATTTAATGTATCGCCCTAACCGGTGACATTTTTGGGTTGGAGATCCGGGTAACTACTCAGCAATTGAAATTTTTAAGTTCAGATCTTTTTGGCTTGTTTTATGTGGAGAGGGATGCGGGGTTAAAGTTAAATGTGTTCTGTGACCAACCAGAGGTATATGAAAAGATTATTAGTTATTCATACTTTGAAATTTATTGATCTACTACAGGGGACATCGGAGGACAATGTGTGATGTCAAGTGTGCGGGGATGTCTGTTCTAAGGGTACTGCTCAAGCACTAGTTGGATGGGGTATGTTGAGAGATGCTAGCGGTTAGTGTGTGCTACTAATGTGCACGTGTTGCAGGTTTGCCAAAACTCATTTTTAATATAGGCAAGGAAGTAGCTATTGTTTATGATGGGTGCCAGCTCAAATTTTATTTGTTATGTGTAGTGGCAATTGATCACATTTTGGGTTACTATTGCATCTCGGTGGTCTTAAATAGAAAACGTGTGGTTGAATTTCTGAAAGGGGCAAACAAATAGGGACTAAAGGAAAGGAATTGCTCGAATTTGTAGAAAAGCAGGAGGGAATATAGCAAAAGCACAAAGAGAGGAAGAGCGCACGCTAGGGCAGAAGAGAGTAGCCATGCGAGGGAAGGGAACAGTGCGTATTGAGCTGGAACGCGGAGAAAATAAAGTTTGATCTGGAAGCTAGGAATCGCAAGTAAAGTGAAAAGGGAAGAAGCACAGCTAAGGGAGGGAAGAAAAAGAAAATGGACTTGGCTTTGCAAACGTGAAGAAAACATTTATATGAAAAACGTATACAGCTAGAGGCAACAAAGTTGAGGTATGCCGAATTTATGCAAAGTTCAAGTGCTAAGGCCACTGGATTAGGAACTAGGCCTAAGTCAATTAAGCCTAAACTCCCACCTTTTGATGAAACTAAAGTAACATTGACGCATACCTATTACGTTTGAGCGGTTTGCCTCTTCAACAAGGTGGTCAGAGATGAGTGAGGCTGTTAGGATGTACGTGCTATCTTAACAGGTAAAGGGTTAGGAGGGTGTAATTATGCCATAGATGATGAACAGGGCTAAGAGTATGATTATTTTGAAGAAAGCTTTTTATACTACCAAGGTATGAGTAACAGAACACGGTTTCGGAGAAATCAAAATGGCAAGCCGGAGGAAGTGGTGAATCTTGGTAGGCAATATGGTACAAGAATCCTTACTTACTTGCACAGATGGGTTGAATTAAGTACAAGTAGGGTAGAAATAATAAGGAAAGGCCTATTGAGTGCACATAATGAGATCAAATTTTTGACTAGTGTTCCCACAGATATGGCTACATTTATTCGTGAACGTAAACCCAAGGATAGTGACACCATGGCTGATCTTGCAGATCAGTATCTTGAGGCTCGATGGTGGTGGGGGGTTGCTTCTTGAAAATAAGCCAAGTAAGAATAGTAAAAGCCCCAAAAGAGCTAAGATGGACAAGGGGTATTCATCCAAAGGGTAGATTCAAGATAAGCTTAATAAGACATCGTCTCAGAGTTCAGGCAAAAGTTCAAGAGGTTCAGAGGTTCATGTTTTATCTGTATACAAGCAGGGACACTGCCAAAGATTGCAGACGAGGCCTAAACTACCCCTTTTTTTTTTTTATTTGAATGAACCTAAAGATAACATTGACGCATACCTATTCGTTTTTGAGAAGTTTTCTCTATTCAACAAGGTTGGTCAAGAGATAGTGGGCTGTAGATTTAAGTGCTCTCCTTAACAGGTAAGGTCTAGATGTGTATTATCCCTAGAGATGAACAGTCTACATAATTTATGATTCTTTGAAGAAAGCTTATATACTCACCAGGTATGAGTTAACAGAACAAGGTTTCGAAAGAAATTCAAATGTCCAAGCCGGAAGTTGGTGAATCTTGTAGGCATATGGTACAAGAATCCTAATTATACTTTCATTCACGAGATGGGTTGAATTAAGTACAGTAGAACATAAGGAAGGCCTTATTGATCATATAATTCGGGATCATTTTTTGACTAGTGTTCCCACCGATATGGCTACATTTATTCGTGAACGTAAACCCAAGGATTGACACCATGGCTGATCTTCAGATCAGTATCTTGAGGCCATGGTGGTTGGTGGGGTGCTTCTGAAAACTCATCCAAAGATAGAATTTAAAAGCCACCAAAAGAGTCTAATGATGACATTGGGTATTCCATCCAAAGGGTCAGATCAAGATAACTTAATAAGACTCGTCTCAGAGTTCCGGCAAAAGTTTCAGTAGGTTCAGAGGTTCATGTTTTAAATCTGTAACAAGCGGGACAGCCTCCCCAGGCAAAGATTGCAACAGCGGCCTAAACTAAATGCCTATTGGAAGTCTCGACAAGATCACAAATTGAATGCTATGGTTGAAACTTCAGGTCAGGAAAATAGGCCTAGTGATGGTATGTATACACTAAACAACTAGCTTCCAGCAAAACTTTTGTGACAAAGCTGCTTATCTCAGGATAGTTACTAATGACAAGAGGTTATCCCAAACCGTAGTGTATATACCCTGGACTGTGGACACGAAATAACTGTGTAACTGCAATGTCATCGGGAATACATGCGGTTGCCAGTGATGGCATGGTTTTGTAGGCACTCATCGTGTCAAAGTACTAAGGTATACTGGTTGTACTGTGCTGTAATTCGAGATGTTTGGTAGATCCATCTCAGATGACTGGTGACAAGATAACGTGCATCCTGATAGATGGGACCATTAAGAAAGTTTCCTATGCAAAAATTGAAGTGATACTCCCATATGATGAGGGATTGTAACATCATTAGGCAGACTAACCATGCATGATCTTATATTGGGAAACCATTAGATTGCGTACGTGAACCATCAAACCAGATCCCAATGGAGAACGGATAAAGATGAGAGATGGTAAGGAGATAGAGGATAGACCAACGAGAGTTATGACACAGAACGTAACAAAGATGCAATGATGATCGTTGAGTAGTGCAATCACAAAAACACAGAAAATCATAACTCGTCCAACATCAGAAAGTCAGCAAGAAAAATCATGTTCTGATAGTAGACTTGCAAAGACATTAAATGTAGGCCTATGTTCACCTCAAGAGTTGGAACATGGTCTATTTAGATCATACTTGGGGTTCTTTATCAATCTTTTTCCTGTAACGTGTGTATGGTGCAAGTGGTTGACCTATGTGTTTAAAGGGATTTGAGAATCATGCTGAGACGTTGTTAGGTCTATGGCTAGGGAAAGTGAAGGCCATAATGAGACACATATGGCATTGTGTACCACAAAACTGATAGGTGGTACAATAAGAAGTACTCTGAAACGAACTATATATCTGGCAAAATACATGACACTAGTATTAATTTATATAGGCCTATATTTTGTCATCACACACCTTCCCAGTAAACACTAGGAAATTTTTAATGGTGGAATGGGATAAACATTTGTAAAATATATTTTGCTAGTCTTATAGTGTTTAATTGGGAGTAAATACATACTGTATTTCTCTTAAGGGGAGGTCATTGTCAGGTTGATAGGACCTAGCGATATATTTTTTAAATAAGATTTGATTTTTACTTTCCAAGGCAGACTACTGGCCTAGTTAGCCAGTAGATCTAAGATTTTTCTTTTACAACGTAGGTATTGTGAGTTACGCATATGCATGACCAATCCAACCCATTTGGGTTTGTACTGAATGGATTGTTGGCATGCAGTGACACCTGTTAATCCATAATCCTTTCTGGGTGGTCTGAGCTGGGTAACTTCACTTGCTCTCTAGATCTCAGCAGCGCACAGGGTTTGCTAACTAGTGGCGATATAATAATGTGTAGGCGTGCACTTTGCCGGCGCATCAGAACACCTGCAAACTCAATGTGTTAGCTGGGTGTGGGGCAATTAGGAGTTTTGGTGGTCTGGGATGCTTAGCTGACAACAAGGACATCCCATGACACACACCACCGGTGCAGATGCCACTGACTGCTCTGCAAGTCATTTTATTAGGATTCTATTCCCACCATTACCCTACCATTCCATTACCATTACCATTTGGTTTAAGTTGCAAGATTTTATTTGAAGATAAAGACATGCCAGGACAGACAACGTATTTTCTAACAACTAAGTTTGGAATAACTTCTTAAGAAGGTGGGACTCATTGTGGCCTTTTCATCAAGGGTTGTACGTCTACATCATCCTCTAAATTATTTTTCTTTCAAGGTGTGACGTTGGACTTGCCTGTTTGAAGATAACCGTATCATAGTTAAATAATGGTGCACCAATTTAAGGTTAAATTTTTAAAAGTTAAGCAAAATCTGAACTTGGGTAAAGGGTTACTCGATACTTTGGAATTATTTTGGAAAGGATATCTTTGACTGCAACCCTTTGGTGTCCACAGTTTCAATTTTGATGTGGTTTACATCATTCACATTTTGCATCAATAGTATATCTATGCCTTTAAATTTATAATTAGAATTTATCATCGTAACTCTTGAATATATCAAAGTTGGTATATTTTTTTTGGGGTTTTTTTTTTTTTGTACAATTAAATTTGGTAAGAATTTAAATCAATTTAACTGGTCCGTCTCTTTAACTTTATCATCTGTGCTGAGTATATTTAATTACGCCCTAACCGGTGACATGATTGAATATAATGAGACATGTAGGCTTCATGATCCGGTGGCTATGCCATAGTATGCTAGCCTACATCAGAACCTTGACATCACACTCGTACGTAGAGCAGAGTCCGGTACCGTTGACCAGCCCTAGAACTGGGACACGGGGGATGTATAACACATTAGATTACCTTTTAGTAACCCCAAAAATTGCAGACATACCTTGACTCGAATAACCCCCGCAGCCGCGCGCAAGTGCTTAAGCCTTGCAATACTAATCCGGATCCGGCTGCTCATACAGTCCACGGTAAGGGTATTTAGAGCCGGGCCGACTATGTTTTCAGTTTGTAGAGTTATAGACCATCTTTTTCAATTCTGCGGGGACAATTGAATATTAATTATTAAAAGACAATATACAGATGTTGAATCTTAAAAAGGAATTTATTATGGGAATAACAGCCAATTTTTTGAAAAAATAAAGATTTTGATGACGTCACGGCATTGATTGGTTATTAATTGCTTCGGGGGACCCATCAAGGTAAAATGACGTACGTATCCCTACATTGAAAAAAACAACCGATCTCGTCATCGTAACGTCGGTTTTTGAATCAGTAGGGGAAAAGGTAATTTTGTACTGTTAAGACATAATACGGGTCTTTTGGAAAAATAATAGCACTTTTGGCAGAGGGTCATGCATGTACCGACCTTGATTAACATATCCGGAATTTATTATATCGGTTCGCCCCCCCGAAAGCAACGATACCTTATGCCTGACACGTGACCTGGTAACTGACACATCTCGCACAGTTTTATAACTACAATACGGCAAAGCAGCAAGCATTCTGTATCTCTGTTGTCACGTCGTAATCGATCAAGATGCGAGACTATACCTGTTGTTTCTTTTAGTAAACAGGGAGGGTACGGACACGATCTGCTCGATGCGGGCATTGGGGATTTCCAAACGGTAATTTTGTTGAAATGCTACATGCATGTACTATGGCATTCTCGGTCGCTCAGTGACCTTAAAAAATCTCTCATTAAACCTTTGTCAAAAGATGCTAGTAATAGCATGATAATTAATGAAAAATATAGGTTTCAAATCGTCGGTTAGTGGATTACCCCGCTGCAAATAGTGTAATTTTCCATAAGGTCATTTAGATTTAAATATGTCGTGGCCTTAAAAGTTCACATCACTCATGCTTCTTTGTATTACCTGTGGCATAACTCAAAATCCAGAAACTTCTCCCCTGCAAAAGTATCTCTATCAAACTATACCCTTGAACATACGCGCCATGGTTACAGAGCTATTCGCTCTGTTGCCATGCGCAACCGATACATTCTAATATCAAACCAGCCCTATTATAATTATTAACACCACACCCCAAAACCATGCACTCCTGGATAATATGGGAGTGTGTACAATTGAGCCTTCACCATTTTCACCATGCTATCAATCAGAATTTGTTTACCATATTACGTTGATAACTTACGTAGCCTGACATGCCTATTTGATTCACACTCAGACGCATGGACATGTCGGTGAAAGCTCACAAATCATCTTGTTCGCCGATACCGCTGAGAACCTGCACCTTTATTCTCTAGGTGTTTTATCCAGGATCTTTATGTTCCGACAGATAAAAATGTTTAAACATGAGAAAACACTTGTGGTGTTCGTATTTCATACAATTTGTGCCGGTGTTCCGCGACAACTTCTTCAGTTTTCCCGGGTTCAACCAACGTTCTGAATCAAGTGAAAAAGTTTCAAACCGCCTCACGTGTAAAAACAACAAACAAAATTGCTACGCGCTACCATATTTTGGTAATGGCTGTTCGATTGTTGTTTACGGGGTGGTTGTAGTGGCGTACTCAAGTGGGACCGGCATGTTCTAATTTAAAAAAATAAATAAAAATAAACAAAACCAAATAAACTGTTTAGAATACAATAAAAATACGATCTATCCATACCTGTTTTCCTTTGCATATGGCCTGATGATGCAATGGGCTGTACCACATATTTTTTTTTCGTCGTGAATGGCCGCCTACGGCGACCATTCACGACTCAAATATGGTACAGCCCATGCATCATCAGGCCATATTGCAAAGGAAACCGGGTAATAGATCGTATTTTCTTCTCTAATGACACCGTTTTATATGAAAACATTCTAGAGATCACTTGGCTAAAATCATTGAGAAAACTAACGTTAGTAGTAATGTTTGTCGTAACATTTATGCTATTAATTTCTATGATTCGGTCGGTTGCCATTTTGGAAACACAACCAACCATCTATGATTCCTGAACAACACTGTTTTTATTTTAAAACATTTCTAGAGTTCACGTGGGCCAAAAATTATCCAAAACCCGACCTATAGATGCATTTTGGGTAAACAATATGCTTTAAAGATTTTTCTATGAAATTTTTATGATTTTTGCGGCCATTTTGAAAAAAAAAAAAGCGATTTTGGCGCCTTTTGAAAAAAACAAAAGCCCTCTAGCATTCCTGAACACACTGTTTTGGTTTTTAAAACTTTTTCTAGCGGTCACTTGACCAAATTATCCAGAAATTTTCAATCCACCCTATTAGATTGTATTTGTGGTAAACAATACGCTTTTATTCGATTTTTCTATGATTTTGGCGGCCATTTTGAAAAAGCGCCCGATGAAACGAAACATAACGACACTGAACTTCGGCAACAGTTGAAGCGTTCCCGATGATGTCCTTGAACACATGAAGTGAAAAATCAAATTGGCAAAATTATCGCAGTAGTGCTAATATGGTGACATCTGCTGCCTGACTACGCTTATCTCTTTCCTAGCGTTCACAACAACAAGATTATTAAACTCACACTGAAATTTTTTTCTTTTTGTCTACTTTATTTCCGAAAAATTTAAAGAAGAACGATCAGGACAAATACCTTAATTCCTCATCAACCTGAGTGGATGTTTTTGGAAACCCGAGTAAATGTATAACCTAAGTAATATTAATGCAAATCTAAACACAAAGAATACAGAAATCAAAAGTAACACTTCCTTCGCCCATCCAATATGGCGGCCAGATTGCATTGCAATTCGGCAAGACTTTACAATAAGTAGTTTGAACGATAAAATCTTCAAGCAATAAAGCACATTTTTTGAAGAACGCCCCCATTTTCCAAAACTTTTGAGCTTTTTTACACGGTTGCATGGTAACTGGCTAGCACGTATACTATATGAATGGTTAAGCTCGAAATTGTCTATGTTCACAACCGAAGGATTTAATTTTTTAGAATTATTAATATCGGCGATTTCCGATAATAATTTCAACGGCTGCTGTGAACGGCCTTCCAATGAATAGCCGGCAATAGCGGCTTGCGCGTTTCTACGCTCATCCATTAGTTGTTTTATTGGTTTAGGCAAGTCAATTAAGAGGTATTTGCTTGAGGTGGCATTATTTCATCACGGACGGACATAAATTAAGCATTTCCAGTCTGCCGTTAAGTACATCTGGGATCCCAATTCTAATGTACAAAATTGCTTATTTCATGATAACTCCATTTAGCATTCTCGTTCGCTGGTATACTTTCCTAGACAACTAGTAGCCAACGGTAACTTGGGCAAAAATATCAAATTAAAAATTGGAGGGCTCTTCAAAAAATGTGTTTTGTTTGCTTTTAATAAAAAAGTGTTTAATGCAAACTGAAATCCCCTAATACCACAATTCTGATGTTAGGCAAATTTGGGTGTTTACATTTTGGTCAAAAAAAGAGGAGGATAACTAAATTATTTCCTGTGAGCTCCACTTCTGCCACAGACAGCCAAGGATGCTGACATTGTCAATCAGTAGGTCATTCCAACATGCGTTATTTTCTTGTACACGAGAATACAATCCATGCTGTGAGACTGAATATCTGGTCGAAACCGCTCTGGAAAATGTCCCTGAATTTGAGGTCCAAATACCTGAATTCTTATCAAATCATGTATTTATTGTTGCGGAAATGTCAACTACTATCTAAAGGTTTTTTGGTGGTCTAATATACGTAAAAAGGGTGTTTGGGGGTTTAAAAACACAAATTAAACGCGACGAATTTAAGTTTGAAAACGCGTGGTCTCTGAATTATAGAAATCCCACAAATTTTTAAAGCATCCCAAATCATGTAATTGAATTTTGTCTCAAAAAATTCTGTTACTTATTACTCTATCTTTTTTAAGAAAGCGAAGACCACGAAAATGTATAACTTTACATATACTGGCCCATGGAATTGAATTCTCACATGCTATAACGTGGGCCTAGCTTCCGTCGATTTGAACTGGCTAGACGTGTATGGCAATTATTTTGCACAATGAAAGAGAAAAACTTGGTTTTTCGCTGAAAAACCAGTTTTCGATTTGAAAACCAAGTGTTTTCAGCTGACAAGCAAGGTTGTTTGATAAACCTATTTTATCAGCCGAAAAACCTGGTTTTGCGTTGAAAAAAGAGGTTTTTCAAAAACCTTGCATCAAATTTGAAAAACTACGTTTTTTCGATCGAAACCAGTTTTCTCCAGAGGGGACTGATAAAAATAGTTTTATAAAAAAAAAACCTAGCTTTTCGAAATCGATAAACCAGGTTTTTTTCCGATTTGAAAAAACCGGTTTTCAAATTTGATATGCAAGGTTTTTAAAAACCAGGTTTTTCGATTTGAAAAACTAGGTTTTCGATTTGAAAAACTAGGTTTTTCGATTTGAAGTTCTAGGTTTTGATAAACTGTTTATAGTCGAGAAACCTGGTTTTTTCAAATCCGATAAGCAAGGTTTTTGAAAAACCTGGTGCCATTCAATTTGAAAAAACCGGTTCTTCGTCGAAAAACCAGGTTTCTCGCCTGATAAACTAGGTTTATCACAAACCTAGCTTTTCGATCGATAATCCAGGTTTTTAAACCAAAGACATGAGTTTACCTTCCAATTACAACACACGCACACAATACACTCAAAACTTAATAATATTTGTCTACAAAGGAAGACATTTCCATTTCCAATTCAACGACCTGTGGAAACGACCCTTTTTTCTGCTGTCCAAATGAATTTTGTGGTGTTTACGCGTCCTATGCTCATCAATCCAGCTATCGTCACACAGTCCAAATTGTACGGTTACTTTTCGTCAAATAGGCTAAAGGGGATTGCCCAATTTAAGTCTATACCTTTCCGTTTTAATAGAATGACTTTAAACCCCCTCTGTAACTTTTGCGCCGATATTTCAATCCGTTTTTAAGGTGAGAGCTAAAAACGTTTGTTTTGTTAATCGCATAGAGTAATCTGTGCAAAGTTAACATTGTCGACCAAACTGGGCATATTTTCGCTCATACTTCAAAACCAAACCATTCCTTTAGCCTAGGATTTCCACAGGGTAAATAAAGGAAAATAGTAGCTTTCTTTCTGATCCAAGTGTGACACTCCTGTAAAATCTTGGCCAAAATGGGACATTATTTTGGCTCATAACTCCAACCAAACATCCTTTAGCCCTAAGAATTCACAGTGTAAATGAGAAAATAGTATTTTTTTATACACACTTTTGACCACTTCCGTAAAATCTGGGTCCCTGGGGAGGAGGCGCTTAGAGATCGGACCATGGAACCTTAATTTCATATTGCCGAACATTTAAATTGGCGTTTCAGCATCATTGAATTTGGATCGACGATCCCCGCTTCAACATCCAATTGCTAACCAAATCTCAAATATTTTGAAAATTGGAGCGCCCTTCTAATAATCTACTATTATTGCTTAGGCATTTATGTAATGAGTAATGACTGACAAGGTAATCCCGGAATGAGGTAGTCCACAACCTAGCTTTAAAGACAACGCCATCTTTGTATACATTTGGGGTAATGGGTGTAAGCATATTTACACTGCTGAGCATTTCGGTACATTAATAATAATTAGACTTAATCTGGTAGGAAAATAGAGCCCCAAGCAAATAGAGGTAAAAATAATAGAGACACAAGAGTGATAGATCACAATTGTGGAAATGAAGCTTCAAGCACTATTTAATATAGTATACAGGGAAGACGTCAAAATTGTAATGACCTACGTACGTATTGGCGTTGTATTTCTCATAAAGTAAATTGTATGTACGCCATTACATGTAACTAAATGTGTAAACTACAACGCGTCTATAGGCGTATATAGGGCGTAAGTTTAACATACGCCTATACGTGTAAATATGTATAGAAAACAGTTTTTAATACAATGAAATACTATGTATAAGACGTATGTGTGATACGCTTTTCAGTTTGTTCCTATTATGCGCGCCTCTGTTATTTTTATGACAAAACTGGTTTTTGACTTCCATACATTTAACCCGTCGAAAAAATAATATATAGATTTACTTGGAACTTCGTCTTTCTTTTGGTAGTTTACCGCCTTATTAATTTTCTAAAGGCTGGCTTCCTAAAGTCGTCACACAATACCCGCAGGTTCGTGTACGAATGTTATCCCTTGATTTTGCTCTATGATGTTCTCGCTCAACTTGTTTTAACCGTCTTGGCAGCAGCATCGCGTGATGCGTTTCTCTTTTCATGAGTTCGTTCATGCTTAAACATGTTAATCTTCTGCGCGAAGGTTGAGTTGCAATATTGACACTGGAAGGGCCTTTCAAGAGTGTGTACTCTTTCATGGGTTGTTCTGTTACTTGCTTGACTGAAACCCCTGGCGCAGAATCTGCATTGATATGGTTTCTCACGTGTGTGCACTCTTTCATGACAGTTTCGATTGGTAATGTGCGAAAAGCTCATGACACAATACTTACATTTGTAAGGTTTCTCCAAGGTGTGGACACGTTCGTGTGTCTTCCTATTGCTGGCTTGACTAAAGCACTTGGTGCAAAAATGACAATGATAGGGCTTCTCTTTCGTATGCACCCGCTCATGCTTAATTCTACTGTTTGTTCCAGAAAAAATCTTATTGCAATACCGGCACTTATATGGCTTTTCTTGCGTGTGTATTCGTTCGTGCGTCTTTCTACTGCACGCTTGAGAGAAGCTCTTATTGCAGAAGACACAGCTATATGGTTTATCTTTAGTGTGTACTCTTTCGTGCATTTTACAGTTGGTTATCCAAGCAAAGGAAAGGCTGCAATATCGACACTTGTACGATTTCTTCTTGGTGGGATTTTGGCTCTGCATTTTATTGTTAAACTTTATTACAATAAGAGCTCTTTGTACAAAATTGTCTGCTCTTGCCGAATCTGATAATGATTGTTTCACTAAGAGTTTTGCAGCAGCTGTTTTTATAATTCCGTACAATAATGAAATAAGAGGGTCGGTATTATAAGTGAATTTTCTTTAGGATTGTTCCCACGCAGGTTTTCAAGACAAAGAACAACGACACATCACACTGTCCTGGTATAAGAGGTTTAATCCTGCAAGAAAATGGAAAAAGAAATAAGTAGGTAAAACGTAGGACACATTTGTAGAGTATGATTTCACTTAGGCTCTGATGGGAGTTTCCGTAACCTGACTCAATTAATCTGACACGCTGACATAGTTTTTCCGGACACAGTTTTTTTTTAGAGATTTAGGATCTCCTGATATCGGAAAAGGTACTTAAAACCTACATGTTGCTCCAAATACTACTTATGAATGAAATCAAGTGATTACATGATGTTATTACAGCTTAATTTTAACATAAAAACATGGTAGGCTCTGTCACGAATATTAGAGTTAAATACTCTGTAGTTCGTGGCGCGAAAGAAATAGTGCTAATTCTTCCAACTCTTACACAACTTATGCTCTACACGTTCAGTTGATTGTGAGAGCAAAAAGCGCCCCGACAGGGACTGGAGAACGTCTGTTCCGTGAGTGCACTGAGCCCTGATTATAAAGGCTTGGGCAATATAAACAACGACGGCATTGCAAAACCCCTGGGCATAGTAGTATGGAATTCTGGATGTCTATTTTTAATCGCAATGAACCTAATGTTAATCAATGTTTTGCTTTAAAAGTACTTTTGCATCCAAAAAAAAGGTTTATATTGTAAAATTCATTATATCTACTCTAGAATTAACCAAATAAATAATTATGCAAAATATGCCAAATTTCTACCATTGTCTCTATTTTTTCTCAGAAACTTCAATTCACCTTTGGTCTTTATCCATGAGACTTACAGCTCGAGCATTATCATAACAAATTAAAATTGATGCTATCAGCAAGATAAAAGGGTTATTTGATTTAAGTATTAATTAATTAGTAATTGCCTCCTGTGTATAAATCTAAGTAAATATATCCAAGATTTAATTGCTTTAATTTTTTGATTGTACAATACTTGAATTGTTTTCATTTCCTGTCGTGCCCGGGGGGGGGGTGGGGGCTGAGGACCCAACCTAATATTCTAATGAAGCCGTGGGCGGATTTATTTTTTTTTTCTATCAGGATAAGCGTATTACAGGGGGATGGCCCGATTTAAGTTCTGAAGTTTCAATCTTGCTAGATTGCCGCACCAACACCCCGTCTGTAAAGTTTTCCCACGCCGATATTTCAACCCGTTTTGCGGAGAGCTAAAACCGTGATTTTGTAAGCCCCATAGAGTACTGTGTAAAATTAATATTGGTCGACCAAAATGGAGCACTTTTGCTAATACTTCCAAACCAATATCCTTTTGCCCTACTATTTCACAATGGTAAATGAGAAAAATAGTATTTTCTTCTGATATCCAAATATTTACCACTTCCGGTAAAACTTCTGGGGCTTCGGGGGACGAGGCTATTACGATCTGGCCATGGCCCTTAAATAATCAGACAAATAGCAAAGTACTCCTTGAAAATTGATTGCCTACCGAGAAATCTGAAAAAATCAAATGTTGGGCGTCCCAGACAAATTTCCAAATCTTAAATCGTTCCGAGTTCGACATCATTTCCAAATCTGAAAATACGAATCAAACGTGTCACATTACCCATACTGCAGCGCGCCAGTCCGATCGTGAGAACTCGTCGAGCAAAGATGCGCATACGTGCTTAAGTATAGTAAAATTGTTCCCAAACTTCTGAACTTTGTGGAATGGTAACAACAATTTCGGGACGATAATATTTCTTCAAACCTGGAAGGTAAACACCAGTTTTTTCCATTTACGTGTTAGTTTTAAATTTTTTCTGTGTGAGGTTGTTAGCCGAAATTTTCACTTTTGTGAGACATATTCACACCGCCGTACCGATACATGTACCCTTTGCCGTAGACCACGCATGTGTAGGGGCTTGTTGTGTGTGTCTTCGGTATTTTCGCGAAATTTGTGATGGGATTTGTTTCGGTCGTGTTCTAATTACAACACAGTACTGGGATTCAGGTGGGGCAAAAAATATGTTTTTGATACGATTACAAAAGGTGCCTGCGGCAGTAGAGAATTTTTTATGCACTTGGAATAAACAACAATAGGGATACTCAAATTATTTGTCAAAAATGTTTGTGACAAACTGTTGGGATTGGATGTAGATGCCTCCTGGACCTGGACCTCAGTTCTTACACTGCAGTGGTCATTGCATTGGCAAGTACCCCTGTTCCGCTCCTGTCAGTGCGGTGAAACTTTAACTTCCCCTGCAACTACTGGCGACGTCTTGTGTTTACGACAACAACAAATGCAGTCACTGGCCTACTAGTAGTACTTTCGAGGGTGCGCTGCATCTAAATCTGATGATGACAATGGTGCCAGTTGCAGCACCAGTGGCAGTGGCAAACTTTACTGCTGACATTGCACTGGCAGTACGGTAAAAAAACTGAACTTATTAACCCTACACACTGTTCTTGTTATAAAGCCTCTCCCCCGCCGAGCGGGGTGTGCCCAGAGGTGGCGGTGGGGGGGGGGGAGTGGTAGGAGGGGTGCCCCCTAGAAGTTTTCAAAATCCAGCAAAATGTGGGTTTAGCATTAAACAATACTTTGCATACAAATTAATGTTTTTTTACCGGATGGTTTAATCATGTAATGCTTCGCTCCGCGTATGATTTATACCCTGTTACTGCGTAGCCCTGCATGAGAGGAAGGGAAGGGGTAACGGGATAGAAGCTAATAAAGAAGCACGTTTTGGTTGGGATTCGAACCCAGACAGGGATAGCAGCCCGTGTTGCTTGTACTGTGACATCATTGCCTCTTTTTGGACTTGATTGCTTTTTTCCCTTTTAGTTGATTAAAGGGCAATAAGAGATTTCAGGCATCCGCATCCATATCTTTGATTGGCTACAGCATACCTTCATCGAAAACACGGTGATTGTATAATGAATTATATTTCATAGAAAACCTTTTTTAGCCCCACCTGTTGTTTGAATCTCTCGTTAACATTTTAAGTTCTTGTTTTCCTGCTCTTTTACTGTTCAATCACAATGCCGCTGCCGCCCATTTTCAGACTAGACTGTGGCAAAGCATTGGGTATGATTTAGTATTTTGCCAGTTAACACTTTAATTCGGCAGCCTTAATATGCATGCTGTTTATTTCATTTTCGTGAGTGGTGCCAGAATACTATAAATGCTTTCGTAATTGTCGCATGTGTTAATGTGATGACGGTCATATTGCTGCGCAGCAAATGTTCCATGTTTAAAAAATTATCCTCATTGAACGCTGTTATTGCCACGGAGAGCAAGGTGCAAGATCAATTTACCAGCTCATTGCTTGGTGCCCCAGGGTCATCACAAACACATGATCACAGAATTTGGAAAAAAAATTTGATGTATTTTGCAACTGTATTCATCACTAAATGCAATTTGGCAAAAATATGAAACCTTTATTTGTATTGTAAAATTGTAAAACCACCCGACAGTGCCCAACAAGTTTCATGCTCTATTGCAGGTTGTCACGTCACGGTTACTAGAGACAAGGCAAAGATGAGATGTATCCATGGCAAACAAGTTTCCATGAAAAGGAGCATTTCACAAAGGAGTTTTATTCATGAGTGCTTATACACAGGCGAACTTGCACACTGATTTGACCAAGGAGGCCCTTAACTGAACTATCTTAATTGCATAATTCCCACCTTGATTAAGGCTGCTGATCAGCCTTCCAATGACTCCTCTGGCAGGTCTACAACATGCAGGAGGCCTGGTCCTGAATATCAATTATCAAGCCACTGCTCCTAGGAATTGACAAAAATATTGAGGAAAGCTTTTATTAATTGCCCTTTTTTTAAGTTGGGTTCTTTTGTTTCTGATGAAGAATACATGAATTAGTACATGTAGACCTGCACTGTGGGTGGACCAAAATAAAATTGGCACTCGAAACATCGGACTTTAAGCAATGCATTACCGGTAAGCTTAGAAACCATTGGCCCATTGGCGACAGAACAGCAATAATTCACCGTCCATTGGTCATAGACGAAAAAATTCACCCTCAAAATCCACCCTTCTATGCATTTCTAAATTATATTTTTGTGTGTAATGTCTTTGAATACTAAAGATTAAAAAGATTGATACACATGGTGCAAAAATCAATTGAATGTTGATTGTTGAGCAGAAACATAAAATTTTGGGTCAGTCTGCACCTATTTTGGACCATACACACATCCATGTAGATTCTACGTTTTGCCGAAAAATTTAAAGGGGCACGAGGAGATTTTCTGAGATAAATTCTCTGAATTTGCACTTGAATAGGTTGTTAGGATACCTGCGAGAACGATTTTGGAAGGTGTTTATTGGTTAAACAGAGAAAAGGAAACCAAGACCTGTGTTTTTAACTCGCCTGCTTTCTGTGACATACAGGCCTCCATCTAGAGAAACCATGCCTGATTTCCAATCATGCATGATAGAAATTAAATAAATCATCATATTATACGTACGGCACAGCGTTTCTGCAGTAGTTACAAACATTTTGTAAATTTTTAAAATTTACTAAAATGCAACAATCCTGTTACGACACAGAATTGGCTCCTTAATTTTTTCACCTTGTTCCTAGAAAGCAGAGAAATTATTAGACTGGTGTTTCATATGTAAAGCCATTCTTTTTTTCATAAACATTCGAACACTGAACTGATTCAGGCTCGTTTGGCAAATTTGGCACCCTTCTTCCTGGTGACAGAAAACATTTTTTATACCATGCACAGAAAGAGCATGCCCTGGTTTTATATGGTCAGGATTTCAAGTGAACTACATCATGTGAAGTATGGTTTTGTTAGCCGTGTACCCCATTGTATGCTTATCATACTTGAAATGAAAGTACATTGTACTTTTGTTAGTTTGTGTGCACAGTTTAATTTCTTTCTCACAGAGTAGGAAGCACAATAGATCTTGTGTAATAACTTTTAAAGGGTTGGTATTCCTACATGAACATTACTTGAACTTTTAATTTTGAACTTGTCTAAAGTTGAATGTAACAAACTTGGCTAAATCAGTATGTATACCCCCCCCCATTTTTTTTTTTTTCCTCCAGGAACAAAGACTGATAGTGCTGCATCATTTGAGCACTTGCTTAACATTGTGGCACCGTGGGCACCAACGTGGGTGAAAACCCCTTGGTCACTTAAGTGTTAACCAGACCCACTTGAACAGTGGGAGGAAATTTGCTATTCCATGGTCAATTTGGTCTACAATCAAGGTTCTGGGAGATAGGGTCATGAATAAAAACCGGCGGACTTTGAAATGACCTGGGATGACCTTAGGTCATGTTTTCAGCCTACAGCTGTCCGGAAAGTGTGTAGTCTGTGTCACAGACTTCGAAAGATATTAGCTAAATTGTACTTCTCGAAGATAACGTTATCAGTCCGTCATAGCGAATACATGCAAATGAAATCTAAAATCTCAATATCTCCGGAAAACGAAGGGTTCTAATGAGATTTTTGCATCAATAGGGCCGTTTACTATGTTTTTTTTCGGATATGTATCCGTAATTGGGTCTGAACCTATAGAACCTTAGCGAGAAAATTGAACGTTTTTGTCGGGTACTTCGGTGCTCGCAACGACGGAAAAGTGAACACGTAAATCGTACAGCGCATCCCTTTTTTCCCACAATGCCTTCGGTATTATTCCGTCTTGAGAACCTGCGCCAACCTTTTTTTTCAATTTTAAAACAGGTTACTCGTACCGCCCGTATTTTCAGCCATTTCAGATTTGACGTCAATTGACTTTGAATGAAAACCTTGACCAGACACTATCCTTAGAAAAATCAGGGAGCATTTGATATTCTGGCAAGGTCCACATTGGGTGACGAGATGTGGAGTTATGGCTGTGACTTTGAATGACCTGGGATGACCTTGGGTCACCTTTTCAGACAATTTCATAATCATGACATTTCTTGACTCCAATAGCGACCTCCAAACTCACCCAATATTTAGCAAAATTCATAACAGAATAATTGTGGGAAAAATTTTAATGATGATCAGTATGTTTAGAATCATTTTCAACTTGGGACAACTCTGGACATTATAAATAATCATCATAATCAGTCTTGCATGAAACATAAAAATGCACGAAACAAAAGTGGTTACACACAGACAGATACGCAATAGACGAGT
>JAMKCH010016947.1:0-40638 GCA_023653785.1 Ophioderma brevispina
TACCCAGCTAGGTGGCAGCTCCGCAAAAGGCCTGTTGCTAGGGTAATTGTGTTACCTAGCTACCATTGCTAAAGAAAGGTGTGTATATTTTGACTCCACCCCTGAAAATGATCAGAAGTGGGGTGAAGAATAATTGTGCCAAGTCTTATGCTTTATCATTTCTGAGCCAATAGTGCTGTATTTTGCACCCTCGCCCAGACTACAGGGGCATTTATTAGGAACACCAACGGTAGTTTTATATTGAAATATAAGCAAAACAATTCACGTCGTTTGCTCTCGGTAACCAATAAAGGTACAAATCTATTGAGTGTCTACTAATCTATATGAAATTACTAATATTATATTACTACTGACTAGCCTATTATTAATGACCATAGCTGTTTTAGGGATGGTTATTTATTATATTTCAAATAACTTTAAAAATCTGAATCTATTGCACTTTATGATATTCATGTATTTTTTTTTAAATGTCATAATAAAAGTATCGTTGTTTTTTACCAGCCAATGCAAGATTTGTATTGCTAACGACTAGCCTATTATTAATGTCCATATCTCGCTTGTAGGGTATGTTTTGTATATTTAAAATATCTTCTATTCTTCCAATGGCAAAGACTATCTTTGCAGCAAATTGAAATATCATATTTTCTGAATGTGCCGTGCTGCTTTAAACAGGTATGAACATATACTCCAAATGTTTTTAAATAAATTAGGGAACCCTGTACAATTTTTTATTAACTGCTGAACCTTCCAGTACACCATAAAAAGTGAATCTTTCTTTACTATCGACACTTAAACACTAATAAGGTATGTGTTTACTAATCATCATTATATCATGGATTGGTATGATACATACTCTAATACTCTCCCCCCCCCCCCAACTTCCCTCATGTGCACTAGATAGGTTGGGAATATAACAAAGTTAATACAGATTGATTTATTCTGGTCAATTTGTCATTTTGGGGGGGGGGGGTTTTCACTATTGTGAGACCTTAAAACATCAAGATACCTAAATTGAACTCCTTTGTTACATTCACAATTTTAAGATGTAGAATTCAAACTCATTAAATGTGAATGTAAAATTAAATTTCTGGGTACAGAACTCTCTATTGCATGTAAAATTTTATATCCTTTTTAAACAGTTTTACTCCCCAAGAGTGAAATCAAAGAACATCTTCCGATAAATATTGTCGATTATCTGTATTTGAAGTTGAAAGTTTTGTTGCTTGGTACTGATGAGTGATACCTTTGTCATCAGTACTATATTGTATAGTTATAGAATTTACAGTTATATCTTTTGAACTTGTTTTTTATTGTGCATGTTTTCTAAGTGTATCTTTGCAATTAGTTGTTTTCTTGTTTATACATGGATAGGTGATGCTCTGGTTCATCACTGTTTATGTGTATCCTTTTGTTAATTGTTAATTGTATTTTGATTGAAATGAAGTTTTAATATTGCGTTTTTTTTATATTTAATGTTAAATGACAAATGTAATGACACAGCGATATCACACCATTGTGTTGAGTTGTCGTTAAATTTAATACTCACTCACTCACGGGTAACATCCTGAAGAATCCCCTATATTGTTGATATGAAAAAACTGACCAAACATGCAAGATTATAGGGTTCGTTTCAAACTATTAAAGAACCATGATGAACAGCTCCTCAGAATAGCTTTAAAAAAATGTCAAGCACTTGTTTAAAGGTGCAAAAGAATTCAAATACCAAGTTATCCGCCTAAAAAATGTGAAAATTCTGATTTTGGCACTGTGTAAAGCTTTATATTAAAAAAATGCAAATGTGCGCCCGCAGGCATAGTGCCCATCTCTCTTTCATTGGCCGTTTGGGCCAACCCCTCATATAATGTTGCTGTGGGGGGTTTGCCACTCCTCCCGCACAGCCAGTCCTGTTTGATTCCAGCATATGCCAGTACCAAGTTATACGCCGGGGGAGAGAGCACGCGAGGTAAAGTGCCTTCCCAAGTGCAAAAGACATTGGTGACAGCGGGGCTTAACCCCCAACCGTATAGTCATGCAGAATGGCAATGATATCAACCTATTGTGCATTTTGGGGTGAAAAGTACCAAATTTGGCACAGATTAGCTCTTGATATCTAAATAATCTGGTCTAGGGGTCAGAATGAAATGAATTTCTTCATGATGGCCGCCAAATTCAAAATGGCCGCCACTGTTAAAATGTCATGCTTTTATTGCTTTCTATATGTTTGTATGATGCCCATTGCTCATTAATTGTGTTTCGCCATTTTGGAACAGAAATTATCCTGAATGACACTCCACTGGTACTTCCATAATTGTTTCATTAGCAAATTGTCCAAAATGGCAGAAATATCCAAAATTGTGCCCAATTGTTCACTGAGCATATCCTTGATGCTCCAAGAAATGGTTTTCTTGATCTTTGTTATGATTCCTCCCCTTAGGTTTGTTATTGAACAATGTGCATTAACCCGTCGTCCAACCCAGGGGGGGGTGGTTACCACCCCCTACGTATTATCCCCTGATGTCGCCCAAAACCAAACGAATACGATCTAAGGCTTTTATGTATTGTAAGGTTCATTCTTTTCGGTCATTTTAGGCAAAAAAAAAAAAAATGGAGTACCACCATCAGGGGAGTCAGGGTTTCCCGTCGAAAGTCGGAAGGTGTTGCCACCATTCCTATACTTTACTGTGTAAAATGGCAAAATGGTAACTTTATGTAAGTATGATGCACTGAGCAAATACTTGTATTTTTTTTTTCTTATCATTTAGAAGTAATCACATGTGTAAACTTAACTTTGGCACCCACATTGGCCAAATAAATACCAATTTTGCTGCCTGATTGTCACAAACGGTCGAAAAACCATTGATTTGGGCGATTTGCTTACAAATTTGCGTACAAATAAGCTCTCATTTATTACGTCACTGTTATTCATATTGTAAATTTTAAACTTGATATTTTTGTACTTGATTTGAAGAACGGCATGGTAGCACCACACTGATACCAAACAGATGATGTTTGTCGCTTAAGTACGAAAAAATCAGGGGGTGGTTCCACCCCCCCCCCCCTTGTTCGGGAAGGTAGTAACCAAAACCTTGGTTGGACAAGGTTAAAGAATTCCATCCCTTAAGATACAACCAAATAAATTTGAATCCAAAATGCCAGCGAAAATCCAAAATGGGGCTAATCTTGTCACTTAAGCTATCCGTAATGATTATCGCAGACAATGAATGTTTTTCTTGATCTTGATATAACTCCCCTACGGAAGGAATTCACATCACCTTAAAGGAAACCAATTAGGTCTATTGTTAAAGGGTTGCTCTTCAATTATAACTAGCGGTTTGCCCGCGCTTCGCGCGGGCAGCCCCCACCGCTAGCTGATTGATGGGAGCGGTCACTAAACGGTTGATCACTCTTCACATGAATGCCATCGTAAGAGACATTACTGTCTTTTCTCCAAGCCTCGTTTATTTGCCTTTATATGCCTTAAATGTGTTATGTCAGAGCGTCAACAATGAGCTATAAGCCGGGAACATGTTTATACTGCCAAATTAAATGTGCATGCACATGACTGTTCAACGCACACTCCCACAGACCCCCGTTGGGTAAGCTGTGGTCGGAGGAAGGGGTGGTTCTCTTTCTCAGTAACGTAGCTAATACTGGGGCATGAGGGAAGCCCTCTTTGGAAGAAAGTTGAGTAAATCGGGAAGTTTTGAGACGGTAAATCGATGAAAAAAAAATCAGTCGTTTTTGACGCTGTCCTCCGATCGGGGTGAATTTTCCCTGAACAGGGCTATCTTCTCTTTCCCCCTGAACGCGCTTTTGCCCTTGCCACGATGGTGCGTGCCATCTCTAAGGGCGCTGAAACGACCAGCTCCCAGAGCCCTTAACATGTTCAGGGGTTAAGCGGGGGGGGGGGGGGGGGGGGGGGTAATTGATTACGCGTATGTTAGGCTGTTAATACCCCAGTTCAATTGTCCACTCAACTGATTATTTGAAACCATCGCATCCAAGACTCCCAGTTTTTTGACAATTTGAAATCTTTCACCCAAAGACACCACTTTAGAAAGTCCCAGCAAAAAAAAATATCCCCCTTCTTATGGGCAATGGCTGTCTATCACCCAGAAGCCGTTTTGCACATCACATTCTCTATCACCGAATGCCCCTAGCTTTGAAACCAGCAGCCTTAAACACGTTAAACCCTTATTTTCATACGGCGGTGTTCCCGATCGATCGGGCTGTAACATTCAAGTTTTATTGCGCGTTGTGGAAAAATAGTAACAACAAATAATAATTTGTTATATTTATTTCCAGACTGAAATTCACCGTGATAACCAACCAAATTAGTGCTTACATAGGGCCTATTTGTGCATATTCTTGCTCCTTCCGGTCACGCAGAGCTACAGATGTGGCATTCTGTATAGGCCTACCTTGGGGGCCCGACCCTAGTCGGCATTCTGCGCATGTTCCGTAACTTTGTCCTCTGGCAGTGGCGGCCCATGCAGACTTCCTGTTTGGGGGGGTGGTTTCGGGGTAGGGGTGGGGAAGAAGTTACATATTTTGGGGAAACCCAACTTTTGCAGATTGTTAACCAATTTTAGTCCCAATTTGCTGTTGTTTGCCAAAATTTTGTGGATTTTTGGGCATCCAAATCACTGATTTTTTGCTAAAGATCTTTATTTTTTTCTGGCGTGGAAGGGGGGAACTGTTCTGGCCGGGGGATAGGGGACTGGGGAACTGGAAAAAGAAAAAAATGCGGGAAATGACCACAACCCCCCCCCACTCACCTTGCAATTGCACGCCGAACCTGGGTGCCATCTGCATGTTCTTGTATCTGTTTCCCCTGGCAGTGGCAGCGAATAATCTCTTTTTTTGGTGGGGGGGATTTTCGGGGGAAGGGAGGGAAGAAGTTAAATTTTTGAGGAAACACAAATTTCTTGCAGATTTTTTACCCACTTTTGGTCCCCAAATTGCGTGTTTTTGGCCAAAATTTTGGTGATTTTTGGCCCCAAACAGCTGATTTTTTTTTTTTGCCACAGATCCGTTATTATTTTTCTGGGAGGGGTAAACTGTTCTGGCCGGAGGATACCTGCTCCCCTGGCATGCACCGCCACTGTCTGTGAGCAACATCCCTAGTATCCAATTGGACCAAGTTGTAAGGATTTAATAAATATGTATTTGGTTTCGGGTTGGAGTTTGACATCATGGAAAACTAATTTGTGCATGCAAATAAATTTTTTTTGATCGTATTGGTCATTTTTTATAGTACATATCGACAAATTACATGTCAACTAAATGTCAAATACTACATTCATAATTGCCAGTTGATGGGGGGACCTGACGAATTCGATAAAAAAAAAACTATAAATTTATAATTTGTCATACACTAAACTTTACTTTGTAATGCACTATAAATGGCAAATTACTACAATTTAGTTTATTCATAAATTTGTCATTTAATTTTAAAAAGTGAAATTTTTATAAACCATGAGAATATCAGTTATGATAGAAATCATTTTGAAATGGTAATAATTTGTTAATTGAACACTTTGAAAACATTTTTTAGCTTTATTTTTTAATGATCAAAAATTCAAAATTGCATTACAATTTTTTAATTTGTCAAATAAGACCCTTTTCCTGACAAATTATGTTTTCAGTGCATGGACCACGATGAAAATACATTCAAAACATAACGCACGATGTTGAAACACCTTTTTGAACGGGCTTTTTTGAATGACCCATACAAGTATGTCATGTCTATTATGAACCTAGTTTTAAATTACCGCGTTTTACTACTTTACTTGTATAATAAGTCAGCATGACTGTAATCGATTTTATTTTTCTTATTTAATACGACAAAATAATTCACTTTTTTTACCCAATTTGGTCCTTTCGTGAGCCGGCACCTATTGGTAGGGCCTATTTGTGCAAATTCCTGCTCCTTCCGGGCACAGAGCTACATATGGTTGGCATTATGTATAGCCTACCTTGCTCCGATCCCTATAGTGTCCTTCTGCATTTCCGTATCTGTTCCCTCTGCCAGACTTCTTTGCGGTGGGGGGGGGGGGGATGGGGGGGGGGGGGGGGGGGGGGGGGGGGGAAATTCGGGGTAGGGTTAAGCAGTTAATTTTTTAGTGAAGCTCTAATTTTGCAGTTGTTAACCAATTTTGGGTCCCAAATGATGTTTGCCGAATTTGGCGATTTTTTGCCCCCCCCCCCAATCAACCGTCCTCTCCAGATTTTTTTTAAGGGGTGGGGGGGGGATTTCGGGTAGGTTAAAAGTTAAATTTTTTTGGGAAACTCTAATTTTGGCAGAATTGTTAACCCCAATTTAGTCCCAAATTGATGGTTTTGCCGAAAGTTGGTGATTTTTGCCCCCTTGCCCCCCCCCCCAAATCACTGATTTTTGCCAGACATTATTTTTTTTTCTTGACGTGAATCGTAGATTCACGTTATTGGATTTTGCATATTTGAATCTCCAGGCTACATATTGCACAACAAGCCCCCTTTTGTTTATAATTTTTTTTGGGTGAAAGTTGCGGTATTTGGGCCCTAACTAACGGAAATGTTTCTGGCTCGCACATCAAAACGGCTTAAAAGACGGCGCGAAATTGTAAACAGATTGGTGGGGGGTAAAGGCAGTTCCCCGGGGGTTTGTTTGGGTAGGACGTGCCTCCGAAGTCTGGACTTAGGACCCCTAGCCTATAAAACCATTTTTTTTTTTCTTTTTTTTTTTTTTTTTTTTGCCAAAAAAGGACCCCTATACAGCGATGCAAATTGTGGGACCAATTTCAAACCAAATTGCCATTTATTTTCCCATGTTTGGCATTTTAAGCAAATTTAGACATTTTGGCTTCCGCCTAGAGAAATTTGACTCATTTCCCAACCATTTGAGAAGACTTTTGAAAAAAAAATCACCCATGCTATAAACCAAATGACATGAAAAATTGATAGACCAGTCAAGGCTGAAAATGGGACCGATGTCTTTGGCACAACCGCCGTATGGTCATTTGTGTTGAGAACCCACTGATGCATTCTATTAAAATTAAATCTTGTATATTAAATCGGCCATGTAAACATTTTGAAAAAAAACGCCGACCCTTTTGCTATATCTACCAAAATTGGCATGAAAACAAGTGGGTCATTGATATACCAGAAGGTTGCAAATGGGACCGTGTCTGTGGCACACCCCATGGTCATTTGTGTTGAGACTCCCCCCGGTCAAGGTCTATCAAATTAAATCTTTTATATACTTAACTCGGTCTATCCCTTTAAATTCCTGCCACGGGCATATAAACTACTGTTTACAACACATTTTTTTTTGCAATTTCAATGGAATTTATCATCTATCATCATTTGAACATTTTTGAATACAAAACCCCAAGCAATCGCAAGACACGATGGGAGGGGGGTCACCTGAATCAGACGGTAAACGTTCCAACATGGCGGTCAACTTGGCGCCGCCCTCGGTCCACACTGGCAGCCCCAGGGGAAAAACAACATGGCGAGTTCGATCTTTATCGTATAGATTGTTTTGGCCAAGATCGCTGCCAAACCTCGAATGCCACTATACTGGAGCTTATACAATATGTAGAAAAGGTCCTTACTAAATACTTTTCCATGAACTTCCTATTGATTAATATGGTCAACTCTTAAAAATGTTGTTTGGTTTTTATGGTAGACTTATATGTAATCCCAACTATAGGGATTGTTAGAACTATATGAATGTGCCCTACTTGAAATCATTTGACATTTGGCACGAAGGATGTTGTTTCGTTTCTTCTGCTCTAGAGCATGAGGGTGGCCTTGCGCATCATATTAAAGGCCTCAATGGTCGCTCACAATTCCCGCAAGAGTTACATGCCATTTCAGCCTTTACAAACAACCCAATTCCCAAGTTTTCCCATAGCCCTCGGTATCATGATTAGAGGGCGTGCGGCCTTTGTAAGGTATGCCTTGACTATAGCTTTCATCGAGCAAACCCCTTAAATTTCACAAAAGGGGAAAAAGGTCCCCTTAATTTTGATTTGTTGATAAAAATGTCCAAATTGAAATTTTACATACCAAGTCCACTTTTAGTGATGAGATGTTTAAAACAAAAAACTATTTTTATGGGATTAGGTCCACTTACAAAAGAAGCCACATTTCAAGTCTTGCCGTGCCCGCCCCCCCCCCAAATAATCCTGTTATTACGGCCCTGGATAAACCCTTAAAAAAAAATCAGCAGGAAGATTAGCAATCAACATCACAAGTGATACTGTTTTGCAAGACATTACTGTCTGGTATTAAAGGTGGTTCATTTTCTTGTATTCACAACACCTGTTTTAATATTCCTTGGTTCAAGATATCCCTGCGAAAAGCTTATTCAAAAAGTTTGAGCTAATCCTGATCTTGCGGTTTAGGTTTTATGACGTCAATCGCTTGTTTTCCCACTTCCCCATAAGCACGTGTGTAATTTGTCCGGAAGAACAATACCAGGAAAATTGCGAATTCTTGCAGATATACCAATGCTCGTAAGATTTCTGAGGCTAACCGGTTCAGCTGATACAAAAATTTAAACTTTTATTAGCAATTGGGGGGGACGAGGTTTTGGATCTGGAAATGCCCCTTTAAAAATCAGTAGTCTGTCATTTTTTAACCCCTGCCACAGCACAACCACTTGCCTTTCATACAGCATTTTCTGAATTGGCTAATTCCTCATACATTCATTTCAGTAACGCAGTTTAAATATCCTTTCAAATATTTTAAGCTCTGGTACCCTTCGCCCTAACCACCACCATTCTTACGCATTTTGCGTGATTGCTAAAAATACATCGGTCCTCGGACCGCTTTTTTGGTGTCGTCTGGCCGTCGCGTTATGAATGGGTCCAAAGGTCACTTGAGGGCACCACATGTTCCCGACCCCACCACCCCCCCCCGCCCCATCCTTTCCATCAAGTTTACATCATCATTGTATCCCTTAGAACGCATACGGCATGCAATATTTAAGGGTTAACATTTTGACCACAGACAACCACACACACAGACATACGACATAATCCGTAGTGCCTGCTGCAATTCTTGCAGACACACAAAAAATTAGTTAATTCTATTGTGGACGCATCCGCAAGTAGATGGGGGGAACATTTTCTTTCCCAAACGTTTCTTGTGATGAGATTTTGGCAAGGTTGTATTTGTTTTAAACCAGCACCTGGGCACTCCCACTATGATTTTGACTTCGCATGCATTATAAAATGAATTACAGGTTTGCTTGGTGATATGCGGACTTGTAACTGCCTCGAGTCGGGCGTCATGCTTGGTACACTTGAAATCGATAAACAAACTTTCTTTTAACACTCCAAAATGACTGATAGTGGCTTTCCGAAAGAAATTCAGGTGACGTTTTATTAATTTTTGAGAAAATGGCAATTTTTATTGGGGAACAGAACATTTATATTATTTTTATAATTTATAGAATTTACACTTGGTTTTACACACCTCCCCAAATCGGGACTATGAAACCCTAGGTGTGGAAACAACATTGATAGAGGAAGGGCCCATTAATCAAGAAGATACAACATTATTTCTTGCCGAGAGGACCTAAAATCTTCATCAGTTTTCGGGCACATCTTGCAGTGCTTAAGTTTCCCTTCCTATCAAATTTTCAGTTGGAAAAAAATAACATATGAGAATGATACAGACCTATCCCTCAACTTTTAAGCTATTCCTTCAAATTTGAAATATTTTGACTCTTGAGTGGATCACTGATGGTGTCTTTAGTGGGTTTGAGATCATGGGTTGACTAAATCACCCATGAAACATTTTCAAGAGCCACTGATGCATGACACACAAGAAATTTGTAATTGTGCATTATACACACCTGAAAATATAACATATGGCAGCTATTGCATTATGACTTTATTGCATTCAACCTGGGGAGATACCAGGGGCAGATACAGGATTTCTCACTAGAGGGGGCGCCAAATTTTCTGGTCGGTCGTCGAAATTTATGGGACACGGGGGGGACACCACACCACTGAGCGACCACAAAGCTAGATCTACATCGGACGCCCTGTACCATAATTCTTAGAGATCTACAGGGTGCCCTGTGCGTAAAAAGGCATTTTTTAAAATAGATTTACAGGTTGCTCAGCGCTCCAGCTCCATGCAATGCCCGGCGCCCTGTGCTCTGCAAAAAATCCGCCCCTGGATACAATGCATGGATCGGCTGCCCGATTTAGTCTTTGAATCAAAACACAGCAGGATTTGCACAGCAATGGTTGCACTGTGTATCATGCATGAACCAACTTTTGACACTGCAATCAATTCTCCTATTAGCTTGCTTTAATAGCTAATGCATGTGTGTGCGTACTCATACTTCAGATGAATACCAAATCAGTTTCACTTTATTAAGTTTTATTCACATAGCATGCTGCTTATACAGAATGACTGAGTACTGTGTCCTTCAGAAAAATAAGAATTTTATTTGATCACAATCATACTGTGTTTTAGAAACAATTTCATTTGTTCACAGTCATAGAATGTTTCTCAAAAAAATTAGCTACATTTGATTAGTCATAATTCTTGATTTTAAGACGTGAAATTAATATAATTCCAACAGATTTTATTTGGACCAATATTGGCAATAACAAAATTGAGACACAAAACATGCAAAAAATAAGATAAAAATAGAAACAAATTATCCTTTTGAAGGCTTATTAGAAATCCTTTTAGACCCATAATTTTGCATGCAATTAAGTATACATTGAGACCTGAGAATCTGTAATCTAAGTACTTGGTCAATATCATGATGATATTTAGTCTATATTTGAGATACCATGAAATTAAAGGTGCAACGAGAGATTTTAAGGCATCCATATTTTGTGTCATATATAGTGATTTAATATATATTAGGCCCTCAATATCTTGTATTTGGCTACAAAAATAGTCTTAGAGTGAAAACAACATTTTTATTTGCTTATGTTTAAATATAAAACATAGGCTAAATTTTGTATTTGCTCCAATACAAAATTAAAAATTTCACAATTTTGGTACCAAAGAAATATTTCTCAGTATAATCCATTCAGATGGAGATATTATTGATGGAAAAACAGGACTTTTGATTTTGTTTGGACACCTGATAAGTAAAATCAATTGTTACACCTTCAAAGACTTGCACATTTTCCAAGAATTATAAAATATCTGTATGCAAAAATATTGACATTTACAGTATTTGCATCGAAAATCTTCTAAGAAATTATTCTTTCGGCTTAATCCTTTTAGATGGGGATATTATTGATCCGGTGGTCACTTGGCATTTTGTTGGGGAACACAGGCTTGTTATGGTATCAAATTTACACTTAGTTCTGCAAGTCCCAGAAAGGGTATCAAATTTGCTATGGTTTAATGCTGTTGGGCCATTCTTCAAAAAAGTAAACCTTTTTGATAAAAAATGAAGTTAATGGTATTGCAAATTTCTTTACATTATCATGTTAACCATCCTTCCAAGTTTCCTGCATGATATTTTTAAACAATATGTTCAACTCAAACACTCTCATTTGCATAAATGAATGTGTTTAATATTTTGGGATAAAAAAGTGAGATTATTACACCATTTTGCTTCTTTAGTTTTATAATGAATAGCTATTCATTTCTGTTTGAAATACTGCCTCTAAAATATTACGCTGGACTTCTAATTTCAAAATTATGTTGAAAAATTACAACTTTATAGGAAATAGACAATTAACAAAGAATGTTAATTGACTTTGGCATGTCACACACGTGACCAAAAAGACAAAGAAGTTTTTATTACTAGAAAACCACTGTCTCAGTAATGTTCATATTTCATGTCAAAAGCCAGTTTATATGTACCTTCTGTTATACAAAATAAATGGTTTAGATCTTTCTCCTTTCAAAAGTTATTGATGTGCTAATTCCTGTCACACACGTGACCGGCACTCACCATTTTAGTATTTGAAGGACATAAATTTATGGTCATATTGAAGAAGGTAGCAGTATTATCTTTTATTATCAGTTAAAATATGAATATGATCAGTTTAAACAAGAACACAACAATTAATTTTAATAAAGACTAGTTTAAACTTGATTTCCATGTGTCTTTTGAGAGTTTTGGTTTGAAGTTGCCAAATTTAGCAGACTTGCACTATTTCAACACAGGAAATCTGCATACTAGGAGTCAGCATTGCTCTTTGCAAGTTATTACTAATGGCATTGTACTGAAAGTGCTTGAAATAGTTGAGAATATGGAAATACACAAGATTTTATTACAACTTCATTTTTGGTGCACATTAACAATGGTCACCAATTTGTGTTATTAGTAAATGGAGATGTCACACACGTAACCACCAATGTCACACACGTGACCGGACTTGTGATATAAATTTGTTAATTACCAAGTAATGTTTGCTTGTTACTTTTAATTACCAACATTGTTGTAATGACAAAGTACCAATGCCTTTCTGAAATAAAATATAAGAATGTTAGTACTTAAATAATCACGATTTTGCTGTTGAGGTGGATTCTAAAAACAACCTTTTTGTCTGAGGTCACAAACTTGACCGAGCTTTATTTGCCCTCAGACAAAATAAATCATTCTGGCGAAAGTGGAAACGTTATTTTTTATTAGGATTGGTCTAAAGGTTATTCATTAATACTTGAGTTACAGATTGGTGTTAATTGGCAAAACAGCATTGTTGAAAATCAAAATTTCCCATTTTTTCGGTCACAACCTGACCGATGATGCCTGTTAGTCCTGCAAAGGATGGCTCTGTCCAATGTCTTGCTGCAAGATCGAGTTGGCTGCCATTAAACAACTGGGACTCGAGATTAATAGAGTGTGTCAGTTCAGGTCCAATAGTTTTGTTCTGATATTGAGTGTTCTACTCAGGAAACTTTGCACAAGTGCTAGTTATAGATGATTGACTCTAGACGTCACTGTTGAACCCGTTGTTTCTGGCAGGCAAAATATTACCAGTAGTTTGCTGTACAGACCACATAAAGCTGGTTATAACTTACTTGCAGAATCTTCCTGATCTAAATTGGTCGTAAAATGCAGCTGGTAGCATTAGCTATTATGCTTGATAGAAAGTTAGTATTATGTAATAATTCGAAACAAAGTTCCAGCAAAAACATAATTTCCCCATGCAAAGTAGGGTGCTTTTGCCTGCCAGTTTCTCTCTTATTACACCAACCACAGGGGGGGCGCATAAAACATAAACAATTCACTCATCTATAGGGAGTCCGCCAACTTTTGCACGGGGTCACACATACTCAGAACACCCCTCTAACCTGTTTACTCTTTCATTTTTGTATGGTGGTGTCTTGTTGAAATTTGCAGCTAAATTTGGAGCCATAATTCAGTAAGTACTATTTAATTGTTGTGTATAAACCAAGCGGATATCTGATCCCAATTGAGTGACCCACATTGTATTTTTGCCCCTAGTTTTTGCTTGATCATGATAATGAAATGCCAGGCAACTGAAGGTCCCCAAGGTATGAAATTTGTGCTCAAGCGAAACAATTCCCGGATAGGGTACAACTGTCCTGTACTTGTGGTCCTCAAAAGGGTTACACTTTATACATTATGGGCCCTAAGGGGTGATTATCACTGACACATTGTCCCTGCAAAGGGTACTTTCAAGACACCATGTAACAAGCTTATGTTACCCACAAACTGTCAAGAGTGGCCTCCCATTAATTAGCTAGAACCCAAAAAAAAAAAAAATCAGGGTTTTTGATTGTTCTTTTTTTAGGGACACCTGATCGTGAAATCTTGCGTTGCATTTTTAAAGTCTTGCACATTTGGCAAGAATTAATCGCAACAAATATCTGTAATGTAAAAATATTGATATAATATACAATATATTTTCATTCAAAATCTTCCTATAGTTATCAATTCTGAGTAAACACGAGTCAACCAATTAGTTGCTAATACTCCAAATATTACAATCAATTGCATACATAAACACATTACGCAAAAAATCATCACAGGACACAACCCCCTTTTGCAATAAAGGTTGGTGAATAGAATACCACTAAAGGGACATAATGGCATGAAAAAATATTCAGACATGCTCAAACCTGTTAAAACTTGACATTTAGGTAATCTATAACACATACAATCAGGGTTCGATTTACCCAGGTGCACACATGCACCAGTGCATGTGATATTGACTCTGTGCATGTGAATTTTCCCTCTGTGCATGTTATTTTTCTGTATTTTCAGCCCTTATTTGGGAAAAAAGCTACCATGTGCATGTAGATTTTATTTTCTAAATCGACCCCTGCATATAATTTGAAATACAAAGTGAAGATCAGTGGACCTGTAATGGAATTTTTGGGGTCACCATATTTAAAGGCACTATCAGTGATTTGCTAATCAGAAAATCGAAAAAATAATAAAAAATCAGATTTTTGCATGATTGTAACAAGAATAGGTATCCTAACATACCCTAGAAGTGATAGCACCAAAAGCAGCCTAATAAGCACAAAATCGGATATTTTAGTCATTACTGTCTGTATGGACACTTACTACAACACGTAACTGAATGGGGATTTGAATATTTGAGCACCACTGTTTTCTTCCTTTCTGTCAATGTTTCAGTTGGAAAAAGGAACTTATGAGAATTCTACAGAATTATCCTTTACCTTTTAAGCTATTCCTGCAAATTTCAAATATTTTGACTCTTTCCGGTAGATCACTGATAGTGGCTTTAAGTGTATGGATGGATGAATAATTACCTAAAACACAAACTCTACTAAAACGGTTTCTAAGATAGTTTTGGGTTAAGCCATTATTTGTCAGGATTTGACTAGCCTATCTGGAAATACAAAGAATTGTGTGGGATGGCCCCCATTTTTGTCCAACTTAAAATCCAACGCTTGGTTGGGTAGATTATTTTAGTCTACACAAAGTCAAAAAATAATGATCACTTTCATTGTTAGAAAACTAACAATTTGGATATTTTGACTGGCTCTGATGAAAAAATGAGCATGTTGCTGTGAATTTTTCTGGGTTTCATTGAAGTGGGACACACACACTAGACATTTTTATAGTGCTGCTACATCTAAATCATAGCACTTTACAAGACGATTAAAGAACAAAAAAAACCACACAAATGAATACAAGAAAGAAAGTCTTTAAAACTTGAAGTTTTGAGCAACATTACCAGGGGCGGATCCAGGATTTGAAAAACGTCAAAATTACCGGGGGGCTGAAGGCTGAAACTTGTCCAAAATGGGCTGATTTTGCAGAATTACCGGGAGGCGCGCGCCCCCTCCCTGGATCTGCGCCTGATTACATTCCTCGAAAACAGCGGGCAATTCATTCCACAAGAATGAAGTAATTTTTGATGGGATTCTGAAAGGGAGACTAACTTTAGGACCCAGGTTTAAAATATGTAAGTCGACAGAGTGAGACTTTTTCATTTCAAATACTCAAAAAAGTGCTTGTAACGGGTGAGAAAATTCCTCACGGAAAGGCCGGAAATTTAAATTTAACAGTATTTTTTGAAAAGAATAGGTCCAATCAGGTCGGGATAACCCTGGGTTAAACCAGGTTAAAATTAGTCTCCCATTCAGAATACCAGCCATAGTGAATGGCTTTATGTTCAGCAGCTAGACTGAAGCAGGTTTGTCTTGGTACAATGCGGTTTATGTACTGTGTATGTACTTGGGTGATGAATACCTGCAGTGTTTGTGGTGTATAAAATGATACCCATGTAGGTACATATAAAAATACACTATTCACCTTTTCTGATACCAAATACATTTTCAATCTTGATGAACATTTTTCAATTGTTAATTTATGTACCAGTCATCTGTAATTTAATGTCTATCTTTGACCTGCTGTCATGATATGAGTATTTTGTAGCTGTTTCCAAAGATTTTAGAATTCCTATTTCAAAAGCTTTCAATATTCTAAACATGTTAGGAGTGCCCTTTGCTCTTGTCCTAAAATATAAATATTTAATCTGGAACAGATGGGAGTCTTGAGTTCCTCTTCTAAAAAGACCTAATTTCTTGATAAGTGGCAATGTCATGCGCATAGCCCGGATGTGCGGAGGGAGTGCCCCCACCGGGGTTCCAAGTCTTGAAAAAAAGGAGATGGCAATCGAAAATCAGGCTCATATTACCAAAAAACAACCCAGACCCCAACCATTGTGGGTTTGGACTCGGCCCCAGGATCTGCACCTAGGATACAGGAATCTGACTTATGTGCTGAGGTACACCATTTTGAGATCACTGAAATAAGAGACTTGTTAAGATACAGGTTTTGGTGGACCAAATATCATGAACCTTATCTTTTAGAACCAACTTGGTAGAGGGTAAGGTCCCAAGCACATTATTTAATAGGCACATTCAGACGCATTTTCAACATTTCCTCATTAGTGACCAATTCAAAATCAGTAAGATTAGGGAACAATTCAGAGGTTTTGCAAGTTTATACCACTTTCATGCAGATGACAGAGTAAAGAATGGTTGCCACAGAATTAAACAAATTAACCTCTTAAAATGGTCAAAAATAGTGTCACACACTAATATAATTAGGATCCATTGCACTAATATTATATGTAACTACAATAGAATCTATAGAATATCTAATTCAATTTGGCATAGGAATGAATAGTTAATACATAAAATACTCTTATTCAATTTGGCAAGGACGAAATAGTTAATATAGAATATTTATAATTCAATTTGGCATAGGAAAGAATAGTTAATATAGAATATCTCTAATTCAATTGGCATAGTAGGAATGAAACTTAAGGTTAGGACTTTATTTCTAAATGAAATGCAGTTCCTGTAAGGGCATCTCAAAATTCCAAATTAAAAATCCTATTGGTATGTTTTTAGTTTATTTTAGAAGAAAACCACCGGCAAGTGGATCATCCTCCTCCACAATGAACTTGGCTTCTCCCGTGTAGTATGCCTGTCCACACACGTCGACAACGACGGCATCAAACTTTCCTGCATTTTGACCTCTTGATGGGCCGATCCTGTGAATGGGTGTACGGTAAGCTCCGCTACTCAAACACCCTGGTCTGCTGTAGTTTGATCAGCTTCTTGTGGATGTTGTTAAGGCAATGCAGCAGTCACCCCTGATCCTGTTGCACATCGGTCCACCTAGGTTGAAAATAAAAGCAACCTTCATGAGCTAAACCCTCAAGCCTATTTTGGGATAGCAGAAAATTTTCATGGGGTTACATTTCGTGATTTTGACCAATACTGAACAGTGTTTGGAATTTGCAGTTTTCAATTCACTCCTACCTTACTACATTAGGGCACTTTGTTAATCAGTGATGAAGAGATAGATATATACTCTGTAACCTGAAGTACAAAGTATCAATAAACTCCCACACCAGTTTCACAGGCATGCCTGGTATTTGTAGACTTATATGACCAGTATTTGTGTTCAGTGTAAGAGATTTGTTTTGTTCTTACACCACGCGCTAGTGTCTTCAACGCGCTCGATTTAGACTGCGTCTAAGAGTATATAATCGCGTTTTGGATAGTAAGGCGCAATAATGCTGCACAGCACATCGATTAATTTAATTTGTTCTTCGAAGTTTATGAAGTATAGAGATATTTGATTGGTTACTGGGGATTGGGTATATATGTTATAGCAATTATTCAGCCAATTAGCTATACTGTAGGAAAGGTGGTCGTTTCCTATTGGATAAGTACGAAAGCAGTTTGGGTAGTTATATGCCACCCAGATTTTAACATGGGGGGGGGGGGGGGGGGGGGGGGGGAGCAGGGGAAGGAAACTGATTAGGATATAAAATGTGAGTCTCTCGTCAGAAAACAGGGACTTTTTAAACTTGATTTGCATCAAAATTTTGGGGGTTTTGGTGAGGGGGTTTATTTAAAGATAAAATTTGGAAAAGAACCAATTTTTAATTAGAAGTGGGGTCATTCTTAACTTAAGTTAGGCTTAAAATGGGGGGGGGTGGCCTGTGGAACTGTGAAATTGGCCTGAAAATGTGTGTCGTGTGGATTGCACATACCCATACCACCTTTCAAAACAGGCGGTTGAAAGGTCATTGTAATCTCAGCAATTCGTCAACAGCGACAACTTCTTGACAGGCCAACACAATTTGTTTGTGCGCATGCGCATTATCATTAGTAGCTGCTTAAATGAGAGCGCGTGGCCCTTCAATCAGTTATTAAAAACTCCACGCGAGTATCATCTTCACACGCTTTTCCTGTGCAAAGTCGCTGCGTTGAACCGCCCTTCTTCATGCTTGCTCGTGCAGTGATTGTATGTAAACAATACCAACAGCATCTATTCAAGTTCCAATTTATCTTTGACTTTTCTGATTTGGAGCATTCACAAAATTAGTGGAGAATGGTGCATTTGGACTATTATATTATTTTAATCGATTTAGATTAAGTTGGTCAGCATTTTAAATATTTTCAGAGATTGAGGCATGTTGTAAACAAATCATGGTATCTGGTGGCCAATTCACAACTATAGTATTCAGTATTGGGGATGTGTGTGGTAGTTTTGTTGAAGTCAGAGTCCACTGGGGTTAAATTGAGGGGGTCAGGAGTCCAGGCCGGTCTGGGTTGCGCCCAATCCCAGTCCATGGCATGGGCCCTGAGTTCCGAGTCCATGGGAACAGAGTCGAGAGTCCACCGAGAATGAGTCCAAGTCTGAGTTACTCGCACTCGCCAATTGAGTCCGACGGGTCCGGTGTTCTAAACTCCACTCGTTAGTGCCCCAGCGGGCATTAGTCGTTTAGAGCAACGTCGAAAACGAAGTTGGAGTCGAAAAACAGTCGACGGTTTTTTATAAATTTACGTCGAAATTGCAAATTGAATCGATCGTTTTAAGAACGACGTCAAATCGTTGCATTTAACATAAATAGTGTGTTTAAATTTGAACACTTCGACATCTCTTTCAACGTTCCAGCGTCGATTGCCCATGGGGCGCGGCACGCGTCAAATCTGAAACCGATTGCGTCAAATCGTTGTCATACCCCCCCCCCCCCCCACAATGAGTGGAATGTTCCCGACAACCAGATGTCATGTTCACAAAGGAAAATGTAAGACGAAAACAATACAGTGGGGCTATCTACAAAGGGCCACCAGATTGCATCAATTTATGTGTGGTATTCCAAGATCCAGATGTGTGTGAACGTGCAGTGGACTGTCTACGAGATGCACTATTTTGCCTACAGGCATGCTTGTTGCGACATGTAAAAACAAAATCTATCGCGTAAGTGAGTGAACGTCAGGCGTAAGGGAACATCGTGCGTTATTAAAGCGTGACCATGTGGCGCAATTAGAAACTGCACTAGATGAATGTTCCTATCTGCGTCCGTATATGTCGATCTCAAGTTTGAGGGTGACGCACTTGTGCGCGTTAGGTTTGGCACCCTAGACACGCAATGCGCTGAAATTTCCATTGTAAACGCACGGGAATAAAGGGCAGCAATCGAAATGTAAGCGAATGCAAGAGTACCCTCAATGACCAGACCAAACGAGTGTACATGAAGTGATGTGGCCTGTGCAGTACTCCTATGTAGTAATACACCATGTCCATGCAAGCCACATTGAGCCGCTCGTGTAGATAGCCCCCAGTTATGTTGCAGCATAAGGACATATTTTGACAGAAAACACATGTATATGGGATCTGGTTAAGGAACTTTCAACGTAGCCTATGTTAACAATCACGACAAGACACAATACTGATCGCAAGATATCAGTGCATGCCCTAGCCTAGCTAGTCTTGCGTCAAATACAAAATCGCAACTACCGGCTCAAGCACGCCAGGCTGGCAGTGGGTGACAGAGGCTAAAATTATACTATAGCCATCTATGTAACAAAACATCACTACGCTACTTATACTCTTTACCATGCAAACAATAACTGGTCGTCTGCTGAAGCAATGATGGCAACGGCAAAATTTGAAAATTTAAAAATCCCTAAAATATTCAAATTTCAAGTGCGTTTTTCTCAAAATTTATTAATCCAACATCTTTGTGATGAGAAAAGTTGCTCAAAATAGCGTTTTTAGCTATATGCCAAAAAGGTGTAAGGTCTGTTTGGTAGATAAAGTAATTGATATGGGCACAAGTGAGTTGATTTTAGCGGATATGTCGCCATTGGTCTAACGTATATTTCGCCACAACATTTAAATCCAAGATCAGTAACGAAACATTAATGACCGTCACCGCCTGTTTTTCAAAAGGTCAATTACCATGAAAGATGCCAAAACTTGTAAACAGCTGTTGCGTGAGTTGCTAAAATTCCGCCCAACAATAAACATAACATTTCACATGTGATCAATTGGATTGAATTAGTACATAATAGCCAAATAAAGGAGTGTGAAATTTCCTCGTTTAAGAGGATGATTCTTAGTTTTTTTTCAAAATTTTGTGTAGTGCCAAACAAATTTTAGCCTTTCTTTTGATTTCAGCAGGTGTGGCTTTTTTACTCCTTTTTCCTCCTTTCCTTTTTTCATCCATCGACCTCTCACACGCCCACCGTAAATAAGATCTCAATCTAAAGAATATTCAATATGCGGATTGCAGGTTGGCAATTTGCAAGAAATTATTGTAATTTATTTATTTGAACTTTGTAACAAGGGTAGCCCCTTCAGTGCAATTAAGGCATTGCTATCCTTGGGGCCCTGATGCCTAAAAGTACATTAAATATAAACATTCAAGTCTTAATTCGCTTGTAGAGCATGTGGAAAAGACTGTGGCCAGGTCAACTGGCTCATCGCTAACTTTGGTACAAGTGGCGTACCGACCGGGGGTGGGGGGGGGGGGGCAAGTGCCCCGATGACTCGGAAAAGCGGACGATATGGACCAAAATATGCATTTCCTTATAACTCTTTGGGGGCATTTTACCATTTTCAGCCTAAAGTTGGCGAATTAAAGCAAAATCGGCAAGTTTGTGTGCATTGTCACATTCAGACTTATTTGAGCAAATCAACGGGACGGACTTACGAATTTTGCCACCTCTGGAGGGACGACTTGGATTACCTCCCTCGGGATCGACTACCTCGGTACGCCACATGCTTTGAACGAGACACTGCATCACCATTAACACAACACAAATCATAGGCATAATCATAATTTAAGAACAGTTTACATGAACTGAGGCTTGAACAGTAACCAATGATTACTAACGTGCACAACATCGTGAATAAGAATTATAGATTAGTGACCACTCAGGATTTTGCTTGTCTTGCTCATAATCATTGTAAGCACTGACTTACAAAGGCATAGCTTTATACAACCATTCTAACAGTATTTATGTTCAAAGTGGCGGCACCAGAATTCTTTTTCTAGGGGGAAAAACGGGTTGGGGGATATGGGTGGGTGGTTTTGGGGGGAAAGTGTTTTTTGTTTTTTTTTTTTTTTTTTTTTTTTTTTTTAAATTTTTTTGGGGGGGGAAATATCCCAAAATTCAGAGATATTACACCAATTTGGCCCTTAAATGGATTTTAAGCAAACGTTGTGATTTTTGCCCCCAAATCTCTGATTGTTGCAAAAATCCATTTTTGGGGGAAATTCCCCCCCCGGTAACTGCCCCAATGTTATCAACCATTCGGAAGAGCTACATACTCCTGGATGAATGAACTGTCAGAGTCGGTGTTTAAGAATCAATCAGCTGGGCTATTTTAAAACACAAACCTGTGAATCAGCAAAAACAACGGGTAAGCAGTGGCTTCATCGCTCCACTCATCGTTGCCATCTGTGATAATAGTTCCATATAAGAACGCCAAGTCATCGTCATATGAGGTGAATTTGACCTGCTTCTTCACGCTTTTGAACAGCCTGGGCCACATCTACCAAATCCTCTTGTCTCGAGGTCTCACGTCCCGCCCCAAAGCGTGGTGCCGACACAAATGCAAAAATGCAACGCCATAGCTGATGCTCTTACTGTACTTTGCCATGACCATCCACTTCTACTTCAAACCCCTTTGAAATCTGGTATCAAGAAAATGCATTACTATTGTTATCGTTCGATTATTGATCAGGCTGTGCAAATGAAGAGCAGTGCTAGAGTTAGTACTCATTTATTTTTCACCAAGAAACGCCAAGGAAAGTAAAAACAAGTTTAACAACATATAGCTATTTAAATAGATTTGCCGTGTAGCCTATGCAATGACCCATTATTAACTTGAGGTCCAGAAAAAATATAAAAATAAAAACTGTGGGTCATGCAAGCAGCAAAAAAAAAAAAAAAAAAATATGTGGAACCAAAGAGTAAGAAAAACAGAATTACACATAGCTATCACACTTTTGCTCAACGTTTTTGAGACAAACTTTTGGGTTTTTTGGGGGCGGAGGGGGGTCAAGGTCGAGCAAAATTGAATGTTATGAGAGGACTAAAAATAGTAATTTACATAACTAGGATCTACATTTAAATACTGGAAATATACTATATGCAAAATAACATCTCTTTCCAAAATTACATATGATAAATACTTTTGAAGAGATTAATGAAAAGGAAGTTTGGATGTTGTTATACAACTAAAATCAAGGAACCGAAATTCAATAGAAATTAGAAAAAAGAAATATTATTACATTTTAACCATAATCAGTCAGAGAAGCTGCAAGTCTACATGTACTATTAAAATCGTGCTGCTTTTTGATGTCAGTATTACTAAAGCTCTTCGCTGTTATGTGCTGCCTGTTTATCTAATTACCTTCCACATGAGGTTTGAGGGGTGAGAATTGTCCAGAACAAAACAGTATATACTGTTTAGGGAATGTGGATTACAAGTAGTGGCAAGTTGCCCCCTCTGGCTCGAAAAAGTGGGATGATATGGACGAAAATTGGCATATTTATCCCCCTTTTTTCTTGGAATTTCAACCAATTTCAGCCTAAATTTGGGCAAAATAAAAGTAAATTTGTCAATTTGCGCCCGCTACGCGCGCATTTTGTCAAATTCAGACTTAATTGGAGCAAATCACCAGGACGATTTACAAATTTGCCCCCTCTGGCGGGACGACTTGAAAATTTGCCCCCTTTGGATTGACTGCCTCGGTACACCACTGATTACAAGTCAGTGGCAAATCCAGGATCATCAAAGTAGGGGTGCAAATTAAAGCAGAGTTAAAAATTGTGTGTTACCAACTAACCCACTGTACTCTAAAAAGGGCTAAAAAAAGGCAAAAAATAGATTTTGCAAGAGGAGTGAGCCAAAAAACCTCAAAATAGATTTTGCGAGCGGAGCGTGCAAAATATTAGGGGTTTTATGCTTTTTGGTCAAAAAAGGTTAAAATTTCAGTAAAAAAGGTCCACTTTTGTCAAATTAGCCTCCCCCATTTTTTTTTTGGGGGGGGGGCAAATTTTGGGAAAAAGTCCCCTTTTGAACCCCCCCCCCAAAAAAAACCTGGTTATGGGCCTGCATATGTATTGTAGCTAGGAATTTTTTATACTTGATACAACAATTTTACTTCAATAAAGAGTTCTGCAAGGATAAGTCTGTTTGTCAATAACTCTTCCTTGTGGAGGGGGGATGGACCTAACCCCCTCCCCCCCCAAAAAATGGTCTTTTTTGGACTTTTTGAACATCTCATCACCAAAAAGTAGACTTTCTTGTCATATTTTCTCTAGATGTTGAACCTTTTTATCAAACAAAATCAGAAAAAGTGGATCTTTTTCCCCCTTTGGGTGGAATTTTTTTGGGGGAGGTGCGACCACACACCCCTATGCGTACGGGCCTGTTATAGGCTCACTAAGACTACCAAACAGCATACAGCAACATGGTCCTGCTCTGTAAATTGGAAGCATGAATTTTGTACTGCTTTGCGCTGCTTGGTAAAATAAATTACTACAATTCTTTAGGGAGGTGTTCAGCATGCAGTGGAGATGGTTTTAGGTGTTTAATGTCAAATCACCTGTGGCCAAGGCAAATGCTGGAACACTGTGAAATCTTACTTGGCCTGTCTTCCTGCCAGACACCTGTACATAGGCTTTAACCAGCCCGCAGGGACACTGAATATTCACCTCCGTTTCTGGTTCTCTAGCTTCCACATAGCCATAGTCTATAGCATAGCGTCCCAGGGCGATGACGGCATGCCCACACATGGTACTGTAGCCTTCATTGTGAATAAATAACACGCCCAGGTGTGCATCGTCCAAGTCAGGTTCTACCTTTGATTGTAGAAAGGAAACAAAGGGGAAACAACTTTGATAAGTGGACTGTTTTAAGAGAATGTTAGGTGTAATATAGCAGGTTTTCTGGGGCCATATTCAAAACAGATTTACACTCAAGTGTTTTTAGCTCTCACATCAAAAGCTATCAAAACGGGTTGAAATCGGCATTAAACTTTACAAATGGGGTTTTGGGGTGAAGGCCATTCTATCAAGATGAAAAATGTATAGACCTAAATTGGGTCATCCCCCTTTAAAGCAATAACAGGGCCATTCTTCGGTCACGTTTGTGACCAAAAACCGTTGATTTTTTACTTTCAACCCAATGATGTTTTTGTCAACGTAACCAATCTGTTATTACTTTTTACATTATTAATAACCTTGAGTCTAAGCCTAACCAAAAATAATATATCCACTTTCACTTGATTGGTTATTGTCATTGGGGGAAAATAAAGTTTGGTGACCGAAGAATGGCCCAACAGCACATTTTTTTAAGAGTGCCCCCCAAATTTCCAAATATTTTGAGATTTTTGCACAGTTGCATTGGCTAGTAAACTATACCTGTGAATGGGAAACCTCAAACTTGTCTCTGTATTGCAAAAGAAGGAATTTTGTAATTAGAATAATTAATATCGGAGATCCCGATAATAATTCAACGGCTGCTGGAAATGACCTTCCAATATGAAAGAGCCAAGAAATTGCACCATATAATATGTCTATGCTCATCCATTAGTTGTTCCGTTAATTCAGGCAAGTCAAGTTAGAGGTCTTTTTTGTGAGGTGGCACTATTCATCAATGGACGGAGAGAAATTGGCATTACATACAATGTATACATACATACACTGACATTTGTAAAGCGCCTTTTGACCAAAAGAATACAAAGTGCTGAGAAAGAGAAGATAAAAAAAAGGAAGCAGAAAAGGGAGGAAAAGGGTAGCAGAAAAGAACAAAGAGGCAACCAATTAATTGGAGAAGAGGTGACTTTTCAGGGACTTTTTAAAGGTGCATTTCGTGATTTCAGCACCTGTTTTATTCATTGATCACTAGATATCCTTGAGAAAAGCTTATTCCCAAAATTTGAGCCGATCCCGATCTTGCGTTTTTGTGTTATGAGCAATTGCTCGTTTCCCACGGTCCCATAGGCTACTGTGCTGTAATTTCTGTCCGTTTACGGACAGAAAATACAAAATTGCGAATTTCTTACAGATGCGACCGAATTTGCACGTAAGATTGGGCACACTTGGATTACTAAGGCTAACGGTTCAGATGATAAAAATCTCAACATCTTTTAGGTAAGTCGGGGGGGGGGGGGGGGGGGGGGGGGGGGGGGGGGGGGGGCGAGGCTGTGGATCACGAAATGCCCCTTTAAAAGAGGCTACGGTGGTAGTGCCTCTAGTCACAGCAGGTAGCTTATTCCATAAGCGAGGGGCAGAGGTCGAAAAAGCCCTATCTTTGACCTGCTGTCATGATTATGTAGTATGTTGGAGCTGTTCAGATTTGGAAATTCCATTTCCAAAAGCTTTCAATATCATGTAACATGGTATGGAGTGCCATTTGCATCTGTTGTCCTAAAATAGAGAATATAATCTGCTCGCTACATGACTTGGATATAGTTTCTGAGTTCTTCTAAATAGCATTACGATCTTTACCTTTCTCTCTGACGATCTTCGTGGCTGATCATGCGGCATAGCAGGAGGGTTGCGGAGGGAGTGCGCGCACACCGGGGTTCCAAGTCTTGAAAAAAAGGAGAGGGCATCAAAATAGGGGTATTATTACCAAAAAACCCAGACCCACACCATTGGGGTTGATGCTCCCAGGATCTGCACCATAGGATAACAGGGAATCGGACTATGATGCATGATGGACACCATTGAGATCATTGAAATAAGAGACTTGTATTGATACAGGTTTTGGTTGGACAAATATATGACCTATTTTTTAGAACCCCCAACTTGGTAGAGTGGTAGAGGTCCAAAGCAACATGCTTTATAGGACAATTCAGAGCATTTTAAACATTTCATCCTAGTGACACAATTCAAAATCAGTAAGATGAGGAACAAATGCAGATTGTTTTGAGTTTATACAACCTGCATGCAGAGACAGAGTAAGAATGAGGTTGCCACACAGAATTACAATCCTGTTAAAAGTCCTAGGTCACAACTAATAATTATAGGATCATGCACTATATATAATGTAACTCTCAATAGAATCTATAGCAAAAAATATCTAATCAATTTGCATTAGATGAATAGTAATATAGAATATCTCTAATTCAATTTGGATAGGAAGAATAGTAATCGAATATTTGAAGTCAATTGGATAGGAACGAATAGTCAATAGAATATCTCAATTCAATTTGGCATCGTAGGAATGAAAACGTTAGGTTCGACTTATCGAATGAAATGCAGTTCCCTGTTAGGGCATCTCATTATAATTCAAGTAAAAAAATTCCTTTGGGAGGTTTTTTTTATTCGAAGAAAAACCACCGGCAAGTTGGCTATCCTCCTCCACAATGAACTTGGCTTCTCCCGTGTAGTATGCTTCGTTTTCTCATTATCTCTTTTCCCTTCCCCCATTGTTTTCCCCTAATACTCTGCCTCTCCTGTTTCTTCCTTTTCCTTTTCTTCCTTTCCCCTCTACTTTCTTTTATGTCTTGTGGGTGGGGGACTGTCACACACCTTCGCAAACGCGGCATCAAAACTTTACGCATTGACATCTTTGCTAGGCGATCCTGTGAATGTTGTACCGGTAGCTCCGACTCTCAAAACACCCTGGGTCTGCCTGAGTTTGATCAGCTTCTTGTGGTGTTGTAAGGCAATGCGAGCGGTTTCACCTGATCCTGTTGCACATCGGTCCACCTGAGTGAAAATAAAAGGCCCACCTCATGAGCTAAACCATCAGCTATTTTGGGTAGCAGAAAATTTCATGGGTTAAATTTCGTGATTTGACAAGATGAAAGGGTTTGGAATTGCAGTTTCAATAAACTCCTATCCTACTACATTAGGGCACTTTGTTAATCAGTGATGAAGAGATAGCTATACCTCTGTAAACCTAGAAGTACAAAGTACTCAATAAACTCCACAACCAGTCTCACAAGGAATGCTGGATTTGTCGACTTATGACAGTCATTTTGTGTATCAGTTGTAAGAGATTTGTTTTGTTCGAACCAAGCGCTAGTCTTATCGAGCGCGATTTAGACTGCGTCTAAGAGTATATAATCGCGTTGTCAGTAAGGGCAATAAGCTGCGCAGCGCATCGATTAATTTACTTGGTACTCGAGTGTATGAAGTATAGATCGATTTTGATTGGTTACTGGGATTGGGTATATATGTTATAGCAATTATTCAGCCAATTAGCTATATGTAAGAAAGGTGGTAGTCCATTGGAATAGTACTCAAGAGTGGGTAGTTATATGCACCCAGATTTTGAAACATGGGGGGGGGGGAGGCCGGGGAACTGATTTTAGGATATAAAGGTGAGTCTCTAGTCAGAAACAGGGACTTTAAACTTGATTTTCATCAAAATTTTGGGGTATTTTTTTTTAAGTATAAAAAAGTTGGGCAAGAACCAATTTTTACATTAGAAGTGGGGTTCTCTGTAATTAAGTAGGCTTTAAAATGGTGGGGGGGGCTGTGGAACTGAAATTGGCCTGAAAATGTGTGTCGTGTGGATTGCACAGACCCATACCACTTTTCAAAACGGAGGTGGAGGTCATTAATCTCAGCAATTCGGTTTCACAACAGCAGACCCCCCACTTCTTGACAGGCCAACACAATTGTTGTTTGTGCGCTGCAGCTATTAGCAATTAAGCGCTACAGAGGGAGCGCGTGGCTCTCCGCAATCAGTTATAAAAAAACTCCACCCGAGTACGATCTTCACACGCTTTTCCGCAAAGTCTCTGGGTTGTACGCCCTCTTATGCGCGCTCGTGCATTGATTGTATGTAAACAATACCAATTACCGCATCTATTAAGTTCCAATGATATTTGACTTTTTGATTTGAGCATTCAAAAAAATTAGTGGAGAATGGTGCATTTGGACTATTTAATATTATTTTCATCTGATTTAGATATAGTTTGTCAGCATATTTATAATTTTTAGACGTTGAGGACATGTTAAATACCATTATCATGGTATCTGGTGACCATTCAAACTAGTATTGCCAGTATGGGGTGGGGTTTGTTGTTTGTTGAATGTCAGAGTCCACTGGGGTTCAATGAGTCAGAGCCGCAGGTCTGAGTCTGCGCGAATCCCAAGTCCATGGCCAGGGGCATTGAGGTTCGAGTCCATGGGACCAGAGTCCGAGTCCACGAGCATGATTCTTCCAAGGCTGAGTGACTGAATTGCCAATTGAGTCCGGACGGGTCCGGCTGCTTCAAACTCCAATCGTAGGCCAGCGGGCATAGTAGTAGAGCAACGTCGGAAAACGACGTCTGGCACGTCGGGAAAACAGGTCGACGGGTTTATAAATTTACGCGAAAATGCTATAATCATCGAATTGAAGAACGACGTCAAATCGATTTGCATTGTGTCAACATAAAATAGTGTGTAAATTTGTAAACTCTCGAAATCCGGTTCAACGTTCCAGCGTCGATTGCCCATGGGGCGTGTCACGCGTCAAATCTGCAAACGATTGCGTCAAAACGTGTCAATCACTTGCGTGGAATGTTCCAGCCAAACAAGATGTCATGTTCACAAGCGAAAGTAAACCGAAAACAATACAGTGGGTATCTACACAGGGCCACCAGATCAGGCATCAAGGATGTGGTGCGGATACTTCCAAGATCAAGATGTGTGTGAACGTGCCGTTGGAATGGTCTGCACGATGCACATTTTCATGCGTTACGCATGCTTGTGCGACATGTAAAATTAAACAAATCTATCGAGTAAGTGCGTGCACGTCAGTGCGTATTGAATCATGCGTTATTAAGCGTGACCATGTGTGACGCAATAGGAAACGAACTAGATGCAGGTTCCCTATCTGCGTTCCGTATTCGATCTCAAGTTTGAGGGTGACGTTCTCATGTGAGCGTTGAGGTTTTGCACCCTAGACCCGCTGCGCTTGCCTTTCCATTGTAACCGCACGTGAATAAAGGCGGCACACGAAATGCTAAAGCGAATGCAGAGCCACGTCAATGACACAAGACCAAACAGAGTATACACTGCAGTGCTGTGGCCTGTGCAGTACTCCTCTGTATGTAATACACCATGTCCATGCAGACACATGATCCGCTGGTAGATAGGCCCCAGTATGTGTGAGCATACAGGACATTTTTGACAGAAAACACAGTCTCATGGGTTAGTATGGTAGACTTTCACCTAGTAGCCTATAGTCAACAATCACGACAATACACAATACGTGATCGTCCAGGTCATCAGGGCATGCAGAAGCCTCGTCGTGTCAAATACAAAATCGCCAACTACCGGCTCAAGCAGCCAGGCTCGGCAGTGAGTGACGAGCTAATATACTGTCCATCTCTTTAGTAACAAAACATCACTACGCTACTTATACTCTTCCCACTGCCACACAACTTACTTGTGGTCTGCTGAAGCAATGATGGCAACGGCAAATTTGAATTACAATCCCTAAAATATTCAAATTTAAAGTGCTTTTTTCTAAATTTTTCATCCAACCCATCTTTGTCTGATGAGAAAAGTGCTAAATTAGCGTGTCTCGCATATGCCAAAAGGTGTAGAGGTCTGTGGTAGATCAAATGTATAATTTGCTATGGCCAAGGGAGTTGATTTTAGCGGATATGTGCCATTTTGGATAACGTATATGTCGAATCCTTTAAAATTCCCAATTCAGTAACGAAAACATTAAGCCGTCACCGCATGTTCAAAAGGTCAATTATCCATGAAAAGATGCCAAAACTAGGTACACAGCTGTTGCCTTGAGTTAAAATCCTGCCCACACTAACATAAACATTTCACAGGTGCTCATCAAATGTATGATATGTACATAATAGCCAATAAGGGTGTGAAATTTCATCAGTTTACGAGGGTTTCTTCGTTTTTAAAATTTGTTAGTGCCAAAATGTTAGCAGTTCTTTTGATTTCAGCCTGTTTTGGAATTTTTTTTTACTCCTCTTTTCCTTTGCCTGTTTTTACCATGACATCTCAAACCCCTGTAAATAAGGATTCTCACTCTAAAGCATCTTCACCTGACGGATGCAGGTTGGCATTTTGCAAGAAATTTATTGGTAATTATTCATTTGAACTTTTGTTACACAAGGGTAGCCCCTTCAGTGCAATTAAGGCATTGCTATCCTTGGGGCCCTGATGCATAAAAGTACATTAAATATAAACATTCAAGTCTTAATTCGCTTGTAGAGCATGTGGAAAAGACTGTGGCCAGGTCAACTGGCTCATCGCTAACTTTGGTACAAGTGGCGTACCGACCGGGGGTGGGGGGGGGGGGGCAAGTGCCCCGATGACTCGGAAAAGCGGACGATATGGACCAAAATATGCATTTCCTTATAACTCTTTGGGGGCATTTTACCATTTTCAGCCTAAAGTTGGCGAATTAAAGCAAAATCGGCAAGTTTGTGTGCATTGTCACATTCAGACTTATTTGAGCAAATCAACGGGACGGACTTACGAATTTTGCCACCTCTGGAGGGACGACTTGGATTACCTCCCTCGGGATCGACTACCTCGGTACGCCACATGCTTTGAACGAGACACTGCATCACCATTAACACAACACAAATCATAGGCATAATCATAATTTAAGAACAGTTTACATGAACTGAGGCTTGAACAGTAACCAATGATTACTAACGTGCACAACATCGTGAATAAGAATTATAGATTAGTGACCACTCAGGATTTTGCTTGTCTTGCTCATAATCATTGTAAGCACTGACTTACAAAGGCATAGCTTTATACAACCATTCTAACAGTATTTATGTTCAAAGTGGCGGCACCAGAATTCTTTTTCTAGGGGGAAAAACGGGTTGGGGGATATGGGTGGGTGGTTTTGGGGGGAAAGTGTTTTTTGTTTTTTTTTTTTTTTTTTTTTTTTTTTTTAAATTTTTTTGGGGGGGGAAATATCCCAAAATTCAGAGATATTACACCAATTTGGCCCTTAAATGGATTTTAAGCAAACGTTGTGATTTTTGCCCCCAAATCTCTGATTGTTGCAAAAATCCATTTTTGGGGGAAATTCCCCCCCCGGTAACTGCCCCAATGTTATCAACCATTCGGAAGAGCTACATACTCCTGGATGAATGAACTGTCAGAGTCGGTGTTTAAGAATCAATCAGCTGGGCTATTTTAAAACACAAACCTGTGAATCAGCAAAAACAACGGGTAAGCAGTGGCTTCATCGCTCCACTCATCGTTGCCATCTGTGATAATAGTTCCATATAAGAACGCCAAGTCATCGTCATATGAGGTGAATTTGACCTGCTTCTTCACGCTTTTGAACAGCCTGGGCCACATCTACCAAATCCTCTTGTCTCGAGGTCTCACGTCCCGCCCCAAAGCGTGGTGCCGACACAAATGCAAAAATGCAACGCCATAGCTGATGCTCTTACTGTACTTTGCCATGACCATCCACTTCTACTTCAAACCCCTTTGAAATCTGGTATCAAGAAAATGCATTACTATTGTTATCGTTCGATTATTGATCAGGCTGTGCAAATGAAGAGCAGTGCTAGAGTTAGTACTCATTTATTTTTCACCAAGAAACGCCAAGGAAAGTAAAAACAAGTTTAACAACATATAGCTATTTAAATAGATTTGCCGTGTAGCCTATGCAATGACCCATTATTAACTTGAGGTCCAGAAAAAATATAAAAATAAAAACTGTGGGTCATGCAAGCAGCAAAAAAAAAAAAAAAAAAATATGTGGAACCAAAGAGTAAGAAAAACAGAATTACACATAGCTATCACACTTTTGCTCAACGTTTTTGAGACAAACTTTTGGGTTTTTTGGGGGCGGAGGGGGGTCAAGGTCGAGCAAAATTGAATGTTATGAGAGGACTAAAAATAGTAATTTACATAACTAGGATCTACATTTAAATACTGGAAATATACTATATGCAAAATAACATCTCTTTCCAAAATTACATATGATAAATACTTTTGAAGAGATTAATGAAAAGGAAGTTTGGATGTTGTTATACAACTAAAATCAAGGAACCGAAATTCAATAGAAATTAGAAAAAAGAAATATTATTACATTTTAACCATAATCAGTCAGAGAAGCTGCAAGTCTACATGTACTATTAAAATCGTGCTGCTTTTTGATGTCAGTATTACTAAAGCTCTTCGCTGTTATGTGCTGCCTGTTTATCTAATTACCTTCCACATGAGGTTTGAGGCGGTGAGAATGACCAGAACAAAACAGTATATTCCCTGTCTAGGAATGGGATTACAAGTAGTGGATACACGACCGGGGGGGGGGGGGCAAGTTGCCCCTCGGCTCGAAAAGTGGGATGATATGGACGAAAAGTGGCACTATTTATCCCCTTTTTCTTGAGATTTCAACCCATTTCAGCCTAAATTTTGGGCAAAATAAAGTTAAATTTGTCAATTTGCGCCCGCTATGCACGCATTTTGTCAAATCCGACGTAATTGGAGACAAATCACAGGACCGATTAAATTTGCCCCCTATGGCGGGACGACTTGAAAATTTGCAACCTTGGATTGACTGCCTCGGTACATCACTGATTCAAGTCCAGTGGCAAATCCAGAGATCATAACGTAGGGGGCAAATTTAAAGAAGAGTTAACATTGTGTGTACCAACTAAACAACTGTACTCTAAAGGGCTAAAAAACGGCAAAAAATAGATTTTGCGAAGAGGAGAGCGCCAAAAAAACCTCAAATAGTTTTGCGAGCTGACGTGCAAACTATTAGGGGTTTTATGGCTTTTTGGGTCAAAAAAGGTTTAAAATTTCAGTAAAAGGCCACTTTTGTCAAAGTAGCCTCCCCATTTTGCGTTTTGGGGGGGGCAAATTTTGGGAAAAGTCCCCTTTGAACCCCCCCACAAACACTGGTTATGGCTGCATAGTATGTGCTAGGAATTTTTTATAACTTGACTACAACAATTTTACTTCAAATAAAGAGTTCTGCAAGGATAAGTTGTTTGTAACAAATCTTCATTTGGAGGGGGATGGACCTAACCCCCTCCCCCCCCCACCCCCCCCCCCCCCCCCCAAATAAAATGGTCTTTTTGGACAATATGCACAAAAAGTAGACTCTGTATATTTTCTCTAGATGTGAACTTTTTATCAAACAAATAGAAAAAGTGGGATCTTTTTCCCCCTTGGGGTGGAATTTTTTTTGGGGAGTTGCGACCACACACTCTATGGTACGGCATGTTATAGGCTCACTAAGACTACCAAACAGCATTACAGCAACATGGTCCTGCCGGTAAATCTGGAAGCATTGAATTTGTACTGCTTTGCGCTGCTTGGTAAAATAAATTACTACATTCTTAGGGGAGGTGTTCAGATGCAGTGGAGATGGTTTTAGGTGTTTAAGGTCAAATCACCTGTGCCAGGCAAAATTGAACCTGTGAAATTTTACTTGGCCTGTCTTACAGGCCAGACACCTGTACGAGCCTTTAAACCAGCCGCAGGACATGAAAGTCACCTCCGTTTCTGGTGCTCTGAGTTCCACATAGCCATGTCTATGCATAGCGTCAAGGGGCGATGCCGCATGCCCCCCACAAGGGTACTGTAGCCTTCATTGTGATAAATAACACCGCCCAGTGATGCCATCGTCAAGCAGTGTCTACCTTTGATTGTAGAAAGGAAACAAAGGGGGACACAACTTTGATACAAGGGGGGACTGTTTTAAGAGAATGTTAGGTGTAATATAGCAGGTTTTCTGGGGCGGCCATTCAAAACCAAGATTTACACGCACGTGTTTTGGCTCTCACATCAAAAGCTATCCAAACGGGTTGAAATCGGCCATTAAACTGTACAAAATGGTGGTGTGGGGTGAAGGCATTCTTTTAAGATAAAAAAATGTATAGACTACAATTGGTCATCCCCCTTTAAAGCAATACCAGGGCCATTCTTCGGTTCAGGGTGTGCCCAAAAACCGTTGTTTTTTACTTAACCAATGAATATGAGCTCTTTGTCACCGTACCACAACATCGGTTATACTCTTCTAAATTATAATAACTTGAGTCCTAAGCCTCACACAAAAACTAACCTATATCACTTTCCTTGATTGGTTCATTGTTCTTTGGGGGAAATAAACCGTTTGGTGACAGCACCAGACTGGCCCCACCAACAGCACCGATGTTAAGAGTGCAAACCCCAATTCCAAATATTCTTGCAGCCCCGATTTTTCGCACAGATGCATTGGCATCGTACACACTATACCCCCATGGAATGGGAAACCTCAAACTTGTCTCTGTATCGCAAAAGGCCAGGAACTTTCTGTAAACTTAGGAATACTTAATATCGAGAGATCCGAGATAATTCAACGGCTGATGGAAATGACCTTCCAATATGAAAGAGCCAAGAAATTGCACCATTAGAAGATGTCTATGTCATCCCATTAGTTGTCAGTTAATTCCACGGCCAGTCAAGTTAGAGGTCTTTTTGTGAGGGGGCCACTATTCATCAATGGACCGGAGAGAAATTTGGCACTTACCATACAATGTATACCTACATACACTGACATTTTGTAAAGCGCCTTTTGACCAAACGAATACAAAGGGGCTGAGACAGAGAGATAAAAAAAAGGAAGCAGAAAAGGGGAGGGGAAAAGGGTTAGCCGAAAAGAACAAAGAGGGCAACCCAATTAATTGGAGAAGAGGTGGTGACTTTCTAGTGACTTTTAAAGGTGCATTTAGTGATTTAGCACCTTAGGTGTTTATCTCATTGATCCCCCCCCACTTAGAAATCATGAGAAAAGCTATCCCAAATTGAGCCGATCCCGATCTTGCGTTTTGTGTTATGAACAAATGGTCGGTCCCACGGTCCCCTAGGCTACGTTGTGCTGTCATTTCTGTCCGTTTACGGACAGAAAATACAAAATTGCGAAATTTCTTTACAGATGCGACCGAATTTGAACGTAAGAAGTAAGATGGGGCACACTTGGATTACTAAGGCCAAGGTTTCAGATGATAAAATCTCAACATCTTTTAGGTAAGTCGGGTGGGGGGGGGGCGAGGCATGTGGATCACAGAAATGCCCCTTTAAAAAGAGGCTAGGTGGTAGTGCCTCTAGTCACAGCAGGTAGCTTATACATAAGCGAGGGGCCATGGAGGTCGAAAAGCCATATCACCGTCAGAATGCGGGTTCTCGGAACGTGCATTTCACGCTCCTTTCATAAATTACAATCATTTTTTAGCATTGCCATTCGCAGCGTATTGTTTTACAGACAATTACCAACACAACTGTGTTGTCAAAATGTGCTGTATTGCTTTAAATTAAATTATGGAAAACGCTTAAGTGAAATCTTGAACTGTTGCCTCAATCTTTGCTCTGACCCCTACTCTTTAACTTAGGAGGGCCCCTGTGGATCACATGGATACAACGACTGACTCGGGCTATGTGTTGTGCAAGCACTGTACCTCGATTGTCCCTCTCCACCCACGTGCAAATGGGGAGCTGTTAGGAAATAGTGTCCATTGAGCGCCGTCCAATGGTATGACTATGCCTTAGGCATTTGTAAGGCAGCGACTTATTATAGTAGCAGCAGAATACAATGTCAAAGCGCTTGCTACATGTGAAAAAAATAAAAAGAATAAAAAAGAGCGGGGGGGGGGGGCTTTAAATCAAATTAAATGCTTGACATTGATTTTCCTCAAAAAAATTACATTTGAAAATCCCCAATGCCCAAATCGAGCAGGTCAGGTCCTACCCCCCTCCACCGAAGCACAATTGTTTGAATAATTGAGGGCGCCCTCCTCTGGAAATCTCTGAGTGAGCCAGGGGGGATAGGACATGCAAACCTACGCACAGCAACTTCAAAACGGGCAATACAACTTGCACGGGGGTGCGAAGTCGGTTTCAAAGACTTAACGTAGGAGGGCGCTCTTCGCCTATTGAACGGTTTACACACAGACTGAATAAAGACTAGGCCCTGGGCACGAAATATATTTAAATCTATGACCGTTATTGGAAAGTACATAGGTTTGCAGCGAGGTAAACTCCATAACCTCGAAGGCATTTGAAGTCAATAATTTTTTCTTAATTCATGATATTACTAAGATCTTTGAACAAAGGTTTAAGAGATTTATTTTTTAATGTCAGTGGGACGGAGACTGCCATAGTAAATGCAAGAGCAGTTCCCAAATTACCGTTTGGAACGGGGGGGGGGGGGGGGGGGGGGGGGGGGAAGGATGCCCGAATGGTTCGATACTAGAGTTGGATTTTGGTGATGCCAGGCTCCTGTGGGCGCTATGGAAAAAATCCCTAGAATCAGCATTAATACGCCTGATTGATTCCTCCAAACCGCTGATGATTCATTTCAATTGTTACCATACGACCTTTTCTAATGTAGGAAAAGATGAGGAGTGGGACAAAAAATTGATTACAAGCAGATAGAAATGAAAAGTTGAGCTGTAGTCTACTTGTTGGGTTGGATTGCGTCTTGCTCAACTGTTAGGCTAGCTCTATCTAGCCTAGATGATATTAGACTAATCCCGGGGGGGGGGGTTCTCAGGTGTTTGTTGGGTACCATGCTCGTTCCAAGGGGTTCTGAGAGGGGGGACCCATAATGGGACCAATTTCCAGTTAAATTATACCCCTAACGGAACCAGTTTTTGGCGAGTTTCAGTTGAAAAATATACCCCTAACGGGACAAATTTGCAGTGAAATTTACCCTGCGGGCCCCTGTGCTAAATACGTGAATAAAAAGATATACCTTTAAAATAAATAGCTAATTTAAAAGAGAAAAATAAAATGACCCAATGTGATACTGCAGAAAAATTACAAATTTGGGGTTATTTTGCTGATAGGTTAGGTGAATTTTTCCGATTTGATCTTGAACCAGTCACAATACCACGATTTTTGATACCCCTATAGGGGCCTAAAACTGATTTATTTGTTTCTTTTGAATTTGATACCCCTTAGCGGTAGGCCGCATTTGCAGCTAGTCACCTTTTTTTGCAACGAGATTGGGTACCCTACCAAACAGCCCAAGAGAAACCCCCCACCCCGGGACAGCCTAGAGTAGGCCTAGTATAAAGAGTACATGAGTTAGCGTAGGTTTTCCAAGGATTATTTACACAAAATACGGTCCAATTTTGCCCAGGTAATCTGTTTTCTCCCATGGATGTTTGCGACTATGCTTTTACAAACCCCTGCTCTTTGCAATTACAAGACAATAAAAATGGGATGGGTATGGGTATGTGCAGCATTAAGCGTAAACCACCTTTTCAGGCATCTCTGGCAGTTTTGCAAGAAAGAGAAGATTTCAGTAGCTTCACAATGCATTGCTTCCAATGGAGTTTTTAGGTACTGATGTGAATCGTTGAGAGATGAAATTTCTTAAATTGAACAGTACTGATCACCCAAAACGTCCTTTTTAAGAGTGTTTCAATACTCTAACGGAGTCCATTGACTACCTGTACAAAAAAACTCCATTGAAGCAATGCATGGTGGGAAGCTATGATACTGATATCTTCTCTTGTTTGCAAGGGTCCATGTGAGCTGGGTTAGTTCAAAGAGCCCCATTTAAGCAAATATTTGACTTTTGAAATACTTGGTGGCCTAATTGTGACAAAATTTAGTCTCAAAGGGTCCAAATTTTCCCAATTTTCAGTTCGCGAAGACCCCCATTTCGAAAGTTTGTTCAGTTGCAAGCCAAAGCCTGCAGACCTGCAGGTGGCACACCCTAAAGTGAGTTGTCCCTTAACTTTTTTTTTTAATTGGCACAAATTGCCGTATCAAATAGTTTCTAAACAAAAAGATGACATTTTGATGATTTTCAGCGTACTTTTCTCATTTCATTAGTCATTTGCCGCTAGTATGTTTCCTAGTATTTGTGCGAGTTGGTGGGGCACATAAGAAGTCTTGCTGAAAAGACAAATACGTGAATTAAAAGGTACTTGGATAGGAGATTCGCATACCTCATGTGAGCGCAACAAGATACGCATCGGTTGGTGCATCTTCGACCATATTATGGAACTCGAAACAAGGTGCGCATGTTTATCCTAGCCACAAAGATTCCAGTCCATGCTCATGTTGTTAATCATGTCCAAAACCAAATTTTAATCAAAGGTATAGACAATCATCTTTGGGGAAAGTTTGTTTTTTGGAAAAGGCAAAAAAAAAAAGTGCCTGCATCCTCCTTTTAGAAAATTTAGGTGAGAAACACCTTTGTTGTACTTGGCCTTTTTAGTAGGTTGTTAGGTAAACTGTAATATGCAATTTCAAATTATATTGAAATTAGAGGAGTTGCTCATTGTTACCAACATCTTACTTTATGGAAAGCATTATGATCCATAACTCGTCCCCAGATATGGTTAGTGGTTAGAAAGATTTACCCTGGAGAAAGGGTCCTCGGATCCAATCTCAGTGGGACCACTGCTGGAGGTAAATTCGGGAACTCCATTGGGATTTGATTTGTTATAACAGATATTGATTAAACTGCTGACATGCCACTTTCTACATGGTTCATTTGAATGGGCAAATGAACCATGAACGCTGCCAATACACATCGGGATGTGTTCGTGTAGTTGTGTGGGAATGTTGCAATAATTGGCGATGTTTAAGCTGCTGCCTCCAAGTGTGCATTGTTTATGTCTTTAGTAATTATTAAGCTGTTAAAGTCTTAGCAATTCGGGCTATAGGCCAACGATTGAGATTAAAATAAAACATTGGATTATTATTATTATTATTATTATTACCTTAAAAAAAAAAGTGATAAATTTATATCATTTGAACCCTTTAGTTATCCTGGGTACTAATGTTACGTTAGAAAATTTGGTATTCCATTCTATTAAATTAAGCCAATTTGCAGTTTTAAACTGACAGAAAGCAGTGCAGTGGCCTATAGACTGTGGGCAGGCCCATAGCCAGATTTATGCGGGGGGTGAGGAGGGATTTGCCAGGAAGCGGCCCTTTTGGTAACACAAAAAAAATTTTCGGCTCGCTTCGCTCGCCGGTTGACCCAAAATTTTTGCACTTCGTCTCCAAAAATTCGAAGAGTGGAGGGGGGGTGGGGGGGAGGGGGAGGGAAGAAAAAAACTTCGTCGCAGCGTTGAGAAAACAACGTATTAACAACGGACAATCGTTGTTAATGACGCATGGTTTAACAGTGCTTCTTAGTCATGCTTAGTCATTCATATACCATGCCACCAAACACTTTAATACAAACTTTTAATTGAACAACAAAACCTAAACACACCCCCCCCCCCCTCCCCCCCCCCCCCCCCCTCCCCCGCCCCTTGGCCAAAGCGTACCGTCACCATCATAAAGCGGACATTTGTCATTTTTGGGGGGGTGCCGTCGCACCCCCGCCACCCCCCCCCTGGTGCCGCCTCTGAGTGGGAACCAAGATCTTCATAAAACAAAACCAGCAAGTTCGGAATCAACTAAATTTTATGAATAAGCCTTTTCTCAAGGAATCTAGTGAACCATGAATAAAACAAAAGGTGATGGATGGAATCACAGAATGCACCACCTGTATTAATGTTAGGCATGAGAATGAAAGTTTATATTGTGTCCGCGACATTTTTCAAAATGCATGAGGCTTTATTTCACTATTCATTATATATTTATTCGTTGACGGTTTTCCCAGAGCTTATGGATCAATCACATCAACAAGGCGCCGAATGGTATGGAGTCGCCATGTTCAGAGTCATGCATGCCATGCTACTCTTTATTGTTATTTGCTTAATTCACTAATTGTAACATGTGCTCTTTTAGTTCGTATATTGAATATTGAAATTGATTTTTTGTGATTTAAAGAGAATTTTTTTTTTATGCGAATATTTTAAATAATAAACACTTTTCGTCGGCAGGTTTTGGCACATGCGCGCGGCGGACGCAAATCTAAAACCTTTCATTTCTAGGCTGGGCCCCTTCCCTTGCCCTCGCTTACACTACGAGCCTACAGTCGGGCGGTCATACCTATAGTAGGAACAACCAGACACCCTGCCGTTGGTGGCGACATTCAGCACTTATTTTCAACTTGAGTAGTTTTTGGTTAGCGGTTGCTAGGTTCAATAAATCGAGAAAATTACCACGTTAACACCCATATTGGGTGCCATTGCAATCTGTGACTCTGTGTTGGACCGGTTTTAGTTAGTTATTGCTGCCATCCCCACTGCTTCACGATCATGCCACAATTGTGTTGACAAATCCTTTTAATTGTATTTTCCCTTGTTCAACTCATCCACACAAACACACAGCCCAGCTTTCAGTGAGACCCAATAGAGTCATGTGCCGTCACCAAGTTTTGCAGACCTATCCTGTTGATTTAAAGGGTGATGGCCCCCGATTAGTTTTTTTACTGATTTAACGGATATGGATTTTCTTATTGATAGCTTTGGCCCCTTCACTCCAAAAACAATATGTAAAGTTTCGCGCAGAATATTTCAATCC
>JAMKCH010016948.1:0-38205 GCA_023653785.1 Ophioderma brevispina
AGGGTTAAGGGCTTGCACGAGATTGCAAGCATCACACTTCCTCCAACTAGTAAAGTGACGTCAAAATTGTTTATAAAACAGGATTACACATCCCCATTCAGCGCCTTTGGTGGTGGCATACACTTCAATCCCAAGTTCAGGAAAATAGCACCAGACTACTCCCCAATAAATGAATAAACATAAAAAATGCAAAAAATTGATTCAGAAGTTTGTGAAAAATCACGTCGGGCTTGATCAAGGTGACAACCACCCTGACTTCCTGTTCAAAAGTCACATGTGTCAACACCGCTTCCAAACAAATCATTACACGAGAAAGGTTGTTTCATTAGAAAATTATGGATTTATGCTGTTTATGGATGACAAATTAAGGATTCAAGGGAACGATAAGGTACTCTGGTATCTAGGGAACACACAAATCACTCCATTATGTGTGGTTTCTGAAATTTGGTTCATATGCAGTCAGAAAAGTTGGCTCTTCAAGCTTGTCTGTTAAATCTCAAAGTTGCATTCATGACTCCACATTATACAGAGTGTCCCAAAAAAAATTACCCTAAAAGTGCCCCTAATAATTTCAGGGCTTTAGTAAACATTTATGCAAATTATTTATACTTATTTTAAAAAGTATTGTTCATTAGCTTTTCAAAACAGCAAACCCCATTGAATTGGGGTCCCAAATGACTGAGTTGTTCCTTATTGAATGAAACTAATATTGAAATAATATTGATTGTATTTTACCTGAAAATAACAAAGACGATGCTAAAGCCTTGCAGACCCATATTGACAACCTCTTCTCCTGGGGAAAAAAAAAACATGGCAGATGGGTTTTATAAACCACTCGAAGTGCTTCAGCGTGAGGGTCACCCACAAAAGTTTCATCGTAAATCAGTACTCAATGAGTAACCATATTCTTGAGGAAGTCGATAGTTACCCTAACCTCGGAGTTGAACTGACTTCCGATATGAAATGAAAGTGAAGTTTCAAATGATAAAATCTAAAGAGTGAAACTTTAGCTCGATGTCACAGAGAGAGAGAGAGAGAGAGCAGAAAATAGAAGAGTAACTTCAAATGCAAGGTTCAAGAGCATTTCATTCCTCCAGAGGATGCTGAATTCAAAAATCTTGTTTTCCACTTTCGGTTAAGAGGTTTAAAATTTCAACCCCTGTGTAAACCTTGCCTGTTTTATCATACTAGTATTTGGTCAAATCCTCATAACTGACTCGTGTGGCAAACAATTTTTGAATTCAACACCATCAAATTACTCAAAAGAAAACTTGTCTGTCCACTTCAGCACAAAAATGTCTTCATTTTTTTACATTCGTCATTTGTGAAATGCAGACCAGTCTAGTAGAATAAGCTTACCGTATTATATGCATGCATTACAACAGAAGTATACATGTCGCTATGAAACAGGGTTTTTGTTTTGACAAATTTTTGAAACACCCACTGATCTAATCAACAGAAAAAAGTGCTCGTTGCTTAAAATCTACTGTTTTTTTTGTACTTTTAAATGTTGGTTAAAAGGATAAAATTGTTTGGGGAAGTTTCACATAAATTATCACATCAGGGCACATATAATTCACTTGCCTGACTTATGATTTACTTGTTTTGTTTTAAATGCTGTGTTCATCAGGTTCCAACAAGATATTGTAGTTAATAAGTATCCTCAAACAATTTTCATATACTGCCCACTTGAGAAATTTGCTGACGAAAAAGTGTCAACTTTTTTTGACCACTCTGTATAATTTAGAGAATAAAGGTATGATTTTGGGAACCGGTACTCTCTTTACGACGAATTGAACCCAAGGCGATACCATTATTTTAAGTGGAGTTCTTCCACGCAAAAATAATGGTGTCGCCGGGTTCAATTAGTCGTAAAGAGAGTACCGGTTCCCAAACTCATACCTTTATTCTCATTCTTAAACAGCTTTATCATTTAAGGTCATCTTTAACCCAATTTCGCGATGCTTTACGGCTTAAATACAACAAGAAAGGACTACCACCACCCAGTGACAACAATCGAACAACCCGTTGAACGCAACGATCATACGCAACAAGACGCAACATTGGCAGGCGCGCGCGAACGTAGCAAATCGCAGTATGACGCCAGCGCTTCAACCTTAAAATAACATAATACGCAGCGCGTACTACCTGGGTTCAATTGTCGAATTGAACCCGGGCATCAGCCAATGAAATTGCTTACATTTTCACAGCTGTTTAAGAATATATAATTAACCAATCGGAGAATGTGTTAGCCTTAGATGACAACATTATAATCGCTTTATTCATATTATTGACCACGCCTGTTTTTGCAACACTTCCGGTAACGTTTGAGACAAAATACAGAGTTATGGTATTGTCAGTTGTCACCATAATGTGTTACCTCTCCAGTGACTGCTTCCATTTTCTCAGCTAATGGAAAACTTAAACCTTTCCCATTTAATATTATGCAATGCTCTGCCTGCTTAAAGTGACAGATTTTTTTAGGATATGAATTTCTCTCAAATTTCACTGGATCGGTTGAAGACCACCTACCGAGAATGTTTGGAAGGTTTATTGGACAACAGGTGCAAAGGAAAACCACAAACCTTGTTTAGAACTTGCCTGCTATCGTAATCGTTCTCCATAGAAAACCATGCTTTGACTTTCTGTCGTGCTCGACAGAAACTACTAAATCATCATCTTATTACATAAAGACGGCATATTTGGCTTATTCACTTCAGGTGTGATCTAATACATTGGTAAGCATTCCAAATATGTAAAAAACCTAGGTTCGAGAAAAATTGGGGGTGCTTCTTTCTGGAAATCTCCTCATGTCTCTTTAAATTTGGAAACCTGGACTCTAAAAGCATGGCCAACTATGAACCATGTTGTAACAAAATTGTATACTTAGTATTGGTCCAAAATTTGCATCATTATGTATAGCTTTTATCTGACAACTTGAGTCATTTTCATTTTTTATAAATTCCTTTAGGAATGCCACAAAAGTTCATGCCAAAGTTCATCCTCATGCGGTGGAAGTCCGATTCTCAGACCAAGAGGACAGCTACGCATTCACTCTGCCTCCCAGACTTTCCTTGAACCCCAAGTCATGTCAGGGATTGCAATGGGTTAGTGGAGAAGGAATACATATGAGACTGCAGCTGTCAGCTGAGGGCAGCAGCCAAAGTGATGAAGGTGATCAGATGGAAAGCTCTATTGATGATGAAATGGAGGCAATAAGACAATCTGCAGGTGTAACATTCAGTTGCAGTTTGTGTGGAGGGAAACTTCTCCCTGTTGCCAAGTAGGTTGAGTATAAAAATTAGAGAGAAAAATTATCCTTCAAACTGCAAAAAAGTCCAATACTAGATCAGGAGAGACAAACAAAAAGCTTTTGTAGGCTAGGTGTGGTCATTTTATGGGTGGGACCCATTGTACAAAATCTTATCTATTGTGTGCCATTGAATGTCTTCCGTGGCTCATAGGGCCAAAAAAGTTTGTCTCAGCTTGCCACTCGCATATGTGTAAAAAAGGGTCATTCCATGCCAATTCAACAAATCGAGTACACCATCACCTCATGGATTTCTTTCTTTTTTAGTGTATTGAAAGCTATTTATGAAAAACTGAAATCCTGAAAATTTGAGCTCTGTACCTCTTTGTTTTCACACACAGCAATTTTAAATTTGAGGGGGGGTCACCTCAAAAACATGTACCGGTGTGAAGTTCAATGTTCAGATGGCCTTATGTAAAGAACTACACCCCTCAGATCCTTCAAACTTGGCATTCTGGATAACCTTTTGCTGCAGATTGCAAATATGTGAACAGAAAAAATGCACCTTGCCCCAATTTAAAATTACAAAGGGTCAAAAATGGCTCAAAAACCACTCGGACCATACTTGGGGGGGCATAAGTCAAAAAGTAAAAGTGATGTAACCATGGCTCGAAAAAGTGGGGAATTTGCCCGGTACCGTCACTCCTCTTACTGTCGGGTACCCATGCTCGTTCGTAGGATCGCGAAAAAAGGCTGTTTTCCTCAATTTCGCGAATTTTATTTTTCGCGATATCAGGAAAAAAACGGTACTTTTTCATTTTCAAAGTTCGCGAAATGTTGAAAAGGGGTAGTACAGTGGGGTGGGTCGCAGAAAAACCCGTATTGAGACCGTTTTTATATGTGTCCGTGATTTTCGCCATGGAATAAACAACAAAGTATCAATTCTCAAACCTTCAGCTGACGACAGGTATAATGTATTCTTAGAGATTCCTCTTGTCATCTGCGCATGGTTCACATGCACTTTTTGTGTCATCATACATCGTATTTTATTGTTGACTGTATTTTCCATAGTTCGCGTTTTGTTTGAAAAGGGTGATAAATTAAAAATCATTCATGATTTCACAAAAAATGGGGGTATATTTTAGCCCGTAAAATTCGTGATTTTGCACAAAAAAGGGATATTTTATTAAACCAAGATATGCGAAAAGGAGGTGTTTTCAATTCCTACGAACGAGCATGGGTACCCGACAATAAGAGAAGTGACGGTACCGGGGAATTTTGTGAAGCTCCTTCCCCAGGAAAGTTGGCCATTTGGGAGGAAACTTGGGCCTTTTGGAGGGAAATTTATGCATAAGATATAGTGGGAAATAATGTGAAAATGGACTATCTTCCCTGGGAAATTTACATTTTTGTTTTTCACCCTGGATGTAACTCCCAAATTGGGGCGGTGATAGCTTTATCTTAAATACTCCCTTGTTTACAATCTTATACTTATTTCAGCTTCGTGGAAGAGATATAGCTGTTGCAAAAATTAAAAAGTCCAATTTGACTTGATTGGCCCCCCTAAAAACCAATGTCAACATTCTGCACCAATTCTCTGCTTGAAACATGGTTTGAGGGTCCTTTGCTTATATTTTTACAAGTTTCATTGTGTTTCTACGTGTCTCTATACGTACCTGGTCTTCCAAAAAAGCACTATACTTCTAAGCTAGCACAGTCAACATTTAGTGGTCTATTTATATTCTCACCCTACATCCACCTACATCATACATTACTGGACCAGTTTTATGTCTACTTTCAGATTAGGCATTATGTGAAATTGTCCATTGGGCCGAAGGTGGTTTTTGGGGCAATTTTATCCCAAACATCCATTTTGGGCAAAAAAAATGATTTTGAGATATTGGTATTTTTGACACATTTTAACATGGCCCATCTATGTAAGTAGGTTTTCAAACTAATTGTTCCCAGAAGCTCACAATCAACTTCTAAAGTTTACAAAAATACACAGTAAGTCTAGGCGATAATGGGTAAAAAGATACGTTTTTTCTCAAATTCATGTTGTCTAACAACCTGAAAAATATATTAACCTTTTAGCTTAGCCATCAAACATCTGTGGTTTATGCTCTAAATTGAGCTGAAAACTCAACTTGAACACTCAATAACCCCATTGCGCATTCGGATTAGGTATTATGTGTACTGCCAATATGAGCCAAGGGTGATTTTTGGGTCTTTAGAAGAGTCAAAAACATACATTTTTGGGTAAAAAATGTTGTTGAGATATTGGATATTTTTGAACATCTATAATACATGCCCCATCTATGTAAAGGTTTCATAACTATAATTGTGTCCAACGCTTTCAATAAGCTTTCAAAGTTTACAAAATATACAGTAAGTATCGGCGAACTGGCTGAAATACACTTTTTCTCACATTCATGTTTCTAACACCTGAAAAATAGTTAAACTTTTAGCTTAGCAATTCAAACTTCTGTGTCTTATGTTCTCAATTGACCTGAAAATACTACTCGAGCTAAACCATTGGCATTCACATTAAGTGAGAACTGCCAATATAGCCAGGTGAAGGTGGTATTTTAGTCAACATACATTTGGGTAAAATGATTTTTGATATATTGGTATTTTTGACATAATTATACATGCAATCTATGTCATATGTTTCAGAACTATATTGTGTCCAAAAGCTCACAAAAGCTTCTAAATTTGCCAAATATATAGAGATAGGAAAATCTTGAGCGAAACTGTGCATGTTGTTTCAAAAAATTTAATGATTCCAAAACCTGAATAAGAGCTAACTTTAGCTAAGCATTCAAACTTCATGTTTTTATGTTCGAAATTTAGCTATAAATACTTGCAATAACATTCATTTAGTATGATTTACACATGTCAAGATGGACTGAAGGTATTTTGGGACATTTTAGTCAAAACAATCAATTTTGGTGAGATAGGTACATGCCCTTTCTATGTTAGTAATTTTTATTAAACTATTCCCTAGTGGGGGGCTCCCTCTTATAATGCTGTACGGTTCAAAATCTTGAAATCTGCAAAGGGTGGGGCTTCCATTTTTTCCACTAAAAAGGGTGGACTCTATAAATAGAGCGGGATACGAAATTAAAGTGTGGCCATAAAATTCGCCTTGCGCACATAAATGTGTCTATCGCTTCCCTGGCCAGCTCGCTCGATTTGCCAACAGCCTCAAAGGAGCGCATGACATGTTTGACATCTCATCTGGCTGAGCTCCATCAAGCATCAGTTTGGATCATGTTTTATCGGTGATTTGTCAATCGTTTATTTACTGAAATAGCTTGGGTCTTCCCTGTTTTGTGAATGAAATAGTTTCGTAAATTGATGGTTATACTAACCCCCCGTCCCGATGATTTTAGCAAGTCTGTTCTAAAATGCGGCGACAGTCGAAAACAATGGGAGTTGGGATCGCGTGATTTTTGGCGAAGAAGATCAGATCTCGATGCAAAATTGAGGGATTTGATGCAGATGAGATGGAGGAAGAAAGAAAAAAGCTGATTGAGTGGCGTCTGAAATAATGACTTGAAATTGGAGTGATAATGATACCAAATTGGTACGTGGCTCAGTCATACCGTCTGAGACCGAGCCTTGATGGACTAGGGCTAGGCCTACCTGATTTTGACATGGATGTTGTATCATATTCATAACAACATTTGTTCAATGCTTCCATTTCGTGTTGTTTTTTTTTTTACCTCTGTGTGCCTAATCTGGGTATGGCTCGGGACTACAAAAAATTATAATATGATTATTTTTTTTTTTTTTAAAATTAGGTTAAAAACGCGTGTTTTTTTGTTTTTTAAATGATTTATGTTTACCATTACTGGTAATCAAAAAATATTGCTGCGAATGGTAAAAGGGTGGGGGTCCAAAAAATTTCAGTATAAGGGTGTCTCAGTAAAAAGGGTGGGGGTAAATTAAAAAGGGGGGGGTCAAACCCCCACTGCCCACTATGATTCATGCTGAAAAACTTCAAAAATAATTTGTAAGGACAAAAGAAAAAGTAAATAGGTGATATGACTAGAAATTGATTTTCTCAAAATCACGTTTATAAAAGCTACTTGAAAGTAAAATTATAGTTACCTTTTCAAATGTCCATATTAGGCCAAAGTGTAAAATTCTCACCCACTAACAAGTATTGGCAAATATTTGACAAATCATAGAATATGGTTCTTGGTGACATTCTTTTTAGAAATGTGTTTCTGCATAGGATGTACTGAATAGCTTATACTTGCAAAAAACAAAAGGACCGATACGAGTACAAAAAAACGTTATGTATCGTGCACAATTTCTTGAAAAAACAATACCCTTTTACATGTTTCTTTGCGTTTGAAGGATATCCCCTTGTCAATGGACAGTGACCCCCCCCCTTCGGACGATGTATGTGAAATCCTTTTGGTGAAAATATGGTAAGAGATGGTATTTTTATACAATGTAACATACTTCTTCACTAAAGAAGTTAGTGCGAGAAAAATTACATTCTGATTTGTATATTACATGATAACTAAAATGTATACTCTCCCCAAAACTGTGTAAGTTAGTTGGTTCTAGAGCCCTGCGGGGCACCACGAATCCCCGAAATTCCCCAGACCGGACGACCTCAGGACCGGACCGAAAACGGGTCGGGGGCTTGTGCAATTATTCCCGGTCCGGGGTCAGGGGATCATTGGCGGGTAGGGTAAGGGTCGGGGATATGGGCTTCGGTACGGGGAAGGGAAATCATTTTAAGCTGTTAAAAACTCGAGCAACATATATGAAAATGTATATCTGGGATTGTCCTGTTTTCTATCTAGTTCTGCAAACCTCACCGTCGTCATTTTCCCACGGAAGGGTCGACCGAAGACTTAGTATGCAGTAATCGGGAGTGCTCCGCCCCATTCTCAAAAATGGTTGTCTGAATCATTTACAATACATGCAAATTTGACAGCATAGTTACGAATCTGCGTAAATTTAAGACTTCAGTCTGGAATTTTAAACCATTTTCAAGTTAAAATCAGAAAGTTGTTCTCTTCCATACTCTAGATTCGCGAGTTTGCCGTTTCATGATCTTTGAATACATATAGCATAACCAAGCACACTGCGGCGCTTCCTCACTGATCTCTTCACAGACCGATGAAGAGGTTCGCTGGTTTCCTGGAAAACTGAATTCACTGTAATATTGAAGAAAACGAGCGGAAAACCAGCGAAACGTCGGACCAGTGGGGGTGGGAATACCAACTAAACAGAAACAGCGAATCCCTCCGTCGGACAAAAGTCGCATCTGATCTGTTCTGATTGTGAAATTTAAAACATTGGCTTTATTGTGAAAGATAAAACATGACCCATATCTAGGGATTTGACTTGAAAAATGGGCCCATGTCTAGGGATTTCTGAAAAAAACTACAACCAGATGGGGCTTGTATAATATAGTGGCCCTTCACGACAATGCAGCTTGGTTTAATTTTATTAATAAAAACAATAAGGTCATAGGCGTAAATCCCCTACACATGTGGAGCCGTTCATGCGTTTTTTGACCAAAAATAACTCATTATTTTACCATTTAGTTTAAAAAGGGTAAAGTTTCTGCGCGCTTCGCGCGCATTTTGTTCTGGTAGCAAATCAATTTAACGATTTTAGCTTCTAAATGGCAAAATTTTAGAGCGTTGCGCGCGCACATTTGCTAGTGATGGATTTTTTCGGCAAACCCCGACTCATTCATAATTTCATCAACACCCCATCCCCCCCATGTCAAAAAGAAAATTTACGCCACGATAAGGTCATTCGTCACATTACATTTCGCATTCACTGATATTAGTCCTAACATTTACAAAAAAATTTGGTGTCAATTTATTACTTCGGATTTCGCGAAAGGTAAAACTTTGACAAGGAATGCAATGGGCGCAAAGTTATCCGTAATCAATTTTTGAACATAAGTAAATACAAGTATCGCGGTAACACCAAGGACATTTGAATCGAAACAACTCACAGTTCACATGGATTCGTTCTACAGGGGAATTGACGTGAGCACCCGGTCTGGTCTAAAAATAGGCGGTCGGTCCATGAAAAAAGCTAGCGGGTCCGGGTCGGGCGGGTTGCCCTTAATTAGCGGGTCGGGTCGGGGGGGGAACGGGGGATACACCGGGGTAGTCCGGGGTAGGGCGTGTAAAGAAAAAAAAAAAAAAAAAACTATGAAGAAAAAAAAAAGAAAATAAAGAGAGCTAAAAAAGATTTTAAAATCCATTTCAAAATTTAAAAAAAAAAAAAAAAAAAAAAAAAAAAAAAATCTTGCCCGCAGGGCTCTGTTGTCATATCGGGGCCAAAAATTGGTATAGTCAAAACAGTTCCAAACCATATTTGACTGATCAAATTATTAGTTAAAAAATATCGATTGGGATCGCTTTTATTTTTTAATGAAATTTTCTATCTCTTTCTATCTGAGGCATTTTTTGTGAAATGTCTTAGGAAGTCAAAATAATGAAAGTGTTTAAAATGAGCCAACTTTGTGCATTTTTAGTATTGGCATGTTCATTTCATTTTTATATTCTGAAAGTGCTACAATAATATATTGTGCAGAAAGAAATATATTGAAATGGTTAATATGTCAATACAATTGAATGCTTAGTCATTGTAACAAATTGCATTCAATAGTAGGCTTTAATTTCTCAGTTGTTCTCAAAATTTGACTAGTTGTAGGATAGTTGGACCACCTAGTTTTATCAGGCAGGGGTAAGAGAAACATGTAAAAAGTTCGCCTTAAATGTAAGAGTGGAAACAATAAAAAAGAAAGAAAATAGAGAAAAAATTCTGAGGACACATTGAAAAAAAAATGGGAAGGAAAAGGAGGACAGACAGGGGGTAGCACCGAGAAAGAAAAAGGGAAGGGGGGGGGCGGAAAATAAAGGACCATGGTCCCACAAATAGAATCATCCATGAACAAAAATAGGTCAGACTTTGTCAATATTGATGGATAACATTAGCGTCCATGCACAGTATTGGTCCCAAATAGTCAATTATAGTTTTGTGCAATCTAATTATTTTTGCACTTTTGGTGGACTTGAGCAATTGGTATTCTTATAAATAATTTGATGAATGATGGATGGAGATGCTGTAATTTGTACCCCGAAGAGAAGAAGCTGCCCGTTTCCTGTAGCATTATATCAGAGAGTCTATGATATATATCATACTGGCAGGTTTTAAAACTGGATTTCAGAAAACGAAAATACCCATATCGGTCATAACACCAAGCCATAAATCTAAAAAAAATACAAGATAATTTTTTAAAATAGAATTAAACATTGTCTTCATAAAGGTGGATTTCAGCATTAAATGAATTTCATCTTCGACCTCATTAAAGAGCAAGATTGCATAACCTTTACTCTGGAGGAATCCTTGCATGAAAATGATGCTCCTTTTCGCAGTATTTCATTAGTGAATGAGCAGCTTTAACTTAGCAAAAGAGTGATTTGCAAGCATGCCCAAACATGATGCAAAACAAAATGAAGGCTTTGAAAAGAAAATATGACAAAACAAGTACGAAAATATGAAAGACAATATGAAAAGGCAAAACCCTAAAAGAGTTCAAAAGGAAAATAAAAAGATTGTGCGAGTGGAGCAGAGAATAGAGGTTTTCTTTTGCCCCAAAATAATATTTAGTTTTTCCCCAAAAGGGTTCAAATTTTGGTAAAAAAATGTCCACTTTTGCCAACTTCCCCCCTCCCTGTGGGAGGTAAATTTGGGGGAAAGTCCCCTTTTGAAAAAAAAAAAAGTCGCCCCCTAAAATAATCCATGTTTATGGGGCCCGGGTGTTAGGTTAACAAAGTTACTTATCCCGGTCTCCAACAGGCAATTAGATACTTTGAATTAATGATTGCACTTTTTTAAAGTTTTTTATAGAACGACTTGCAACAGTGGCGTAAATTTTCTTTTTGACAGTGAGGGGGGGATGGGGGGTGACGAAAATTAATGAATGAAACGGGTTTGCGGAAAGCAAAACATTAAATGTAATTGTAATTAGAACCACAAAATGCGCGCGAAGCAGCGCGGGGAAGTTACAATTGTTAAACTATGAGGTTAGTTTTGGTCAAAATACCACAATTGCACAGGCATCAACATTGGGGGGTGAATCATAGTGACCCCCATCCCCACTCATCAAATATTGGGGGGGGATATATATGGATGTCTAGTCGGCGGTAAAGTGGGAAAATTGCAAAAATTGACCAATTTTAAACTATTGGGCCATTATTTGCAAAAGCATACAATTGTGTAAAATCGCACAAGATTTATAAGATAATCGTAAAAATCACACCGTATTCATAAAATCAACACAGCGATCTGCTAAATCACAAAATTTCAATCAAATACTGCAATAACATTTGTAACTTGCCAATGATTTCTTAAATTGAAACCAGAATTATGTTAAATCGCACAAGATTCTGTAAATCACACAAGGTTCGGTTAAATTGCATAGATTGTGTTAAATCGCACCAATCTGTTACTTGCACAGTTCCATAAATCCAACAAAACTACATCAATCGCATACGATTTGTAAAAATGACACAGGATTTTAAAGTCACATAGGATTTGATTAAGTTCTGGTATTATAAAAAAAAATCTTGGAGGAATTTTGGGAATTGAATGACATTTATAAATCACTCAACAATCGCATAAAATTTAAACGTCACTGTAATTTCTTCAAATCACTGATCTTTAGATTGTCATAGAATGATTGCGATTTACCACTTTCTCCAGTAACATGGGGCCTTTTTAATTTTTGCAAATTTTAAACCATGACATTTTTCTAAAATCTACTTACAATAGATACCATTATCTCAAAATCATATGGGTGCCCAGAAACGCATGTTTTTTACTAAATTTGGCCCAATTGGACATGTCAACATAATACCTAAACTGAATGCCAATGGTATTTCAAATATTTTCAGCTATTTAGAGCAATAAAACCTAGATTTTTAATGTGTAGCTAAAGTTTAACTATTATTCAGGTTTTTAGGAACCTCAATTTGAGAAAAACGTATTTTCACTCAATAGCCGCATATACTTTGTCATTTTGTAAACTTTAGATTTATTGATGGTATTGTGGAGCTTTTCTGGGACACAAAATTAGTTCCTTGAAACCTACTTTCAAAAATAGTATGGCATGGTATATACAGTTTGAGTCAAAAAAAACCCTACATTCAAATAAAAAATAATTAAAATAGTTAAGAATTGTTTTGCTCAAAAATGTTGGCTATGTTTAAGAAGGATAAACATGCTTTCAGAAAACGTTTATTTGGTGTCCTTTGGACTTTGGAGGAGAAGTTACGCCTAGTTTGCTGGAGACTTAAAAATCCTGTTTGGCGATTTGGAGCCAAAGAAAGATGTAATCGTTTACATAGAGTAACATGGTCGTCATCATGAGTTTGAGTACAAACATTTAACACAAATTATTATTAACATAGAATGTGGGAGATTAATTGAAGGATTATAAAAATCATATCCCAGAGATTACCAAAGAAAATGCTAAGTGAAACAAATATTCAATTTCCCAAAATAGAAAGTCCAGATAGCTTTGGTTAAGACCACAGTTTACTTTGGTTCAGCAAGATTTATGGTTTGAGCTTTTAATAAAAAAAAACTAAACGTAATCTTTGGGGAGCAAAAACAGCACGGCGATATTGAATTTTACGTTTTAATTCCAATTTTTTTAACAAGAAAACTTCGGCTTTTAGTTCTTCCTGCAATTTATGGACACTGAGTATACTGTATTTGTGCAAAAAAATTACCTTAGAAATGTAAACAAAAATCTCTGAGCAGTTTATGTTCATGAACTCAGACATTGATATGGAGTTTTTTTCAATACCTGGCTCTTTATGCTTGACATGTTAATTTATTTTTTTGAAGATTTTACTTATATAATGGTGTTTACACAATAGACCATTTTCTTCAAACCTGATATGTTTTTTTTGTCGAGAAGAATCGATACCATCTAAAATTCATGTGGGGAATTGTCTTTGCTATAATGTTTTATGGTATACGTCGGTGTCAGTCTCTCTCTCCGCATTGGTATACTACATCGCCACACTGACTTTTTAGGTTCTCTACACTCCGCAAAATTGACATAGTTTCTGAACCAAAGTCCGACCCAAAGACACCAAATAAAAATCTTCTGAATAGCCTGTTTATCTCTGTAAACACCCAAAGCAAACATTGAAGCAAACATTAACGTTTAACCTTTGAAGAAAACATCTTCCTGAATGTGGGTTTTTATTGACTCACACTGTAGATGTCAAAAATATCAATATCTCACAAATCATTTTTTTTACCAAAAAATGCTGTATTTGATTAAAGGAACCACAAATCACCTTTGGCTCATATTGGTAGTTCCACATCATCCAATCTGAATGCCAATGGTAGCTTAAGTATTTTATACCTCAATTTAGAGCATAAAACATAAACGCTTGAATGCTAACCTAAAAGTTCAACTATTTTTCAGGTTTTAGAAACAGAATTTGAGAAAAACGTATATTTCCACCCAATAATCTCCTTATATCCACAGTTATATTTTACAAACTTAGAAGCCTTACTGTGAGCTTCTGGGATGAATATATGTTCGGAACCTATTTACATAGATGGGGCTTGTACTATAGATGTCAAAAATCCAATTTGGTATATTCAAAAATCATTTTTTTGCCCAAAAGTATAGTTTTTTTATCTAAAATGACCCAAAACCACCTTTGGGCTACATTGGCAGTTCCCCATCATACCTAATCTGAATGCCAATGAGTCTAATATATTTTCAGCTCAATTTGGAGAATAAAATATGCATGATTTGAAATGCTTAGAAAGTTAACTATTTTTCAGGTTTTAAACCATGAATTTGACTTTGAGAAAAACCATAGATTCTCCCCATATCGCCTATACTTACTGTATATTTTACAAACTTTAGAAGCTAATTGTGAGCTTCTGGGACACCATATACACCTTTTGCACAAAAAGTATCTCGCAATGTTTTTCGACCATATTTATACAAAGCCAGACCATTTTGAAAGTTTTCAGAAATATACATTTATTGTCTAGGTCTTGCTCTTTATTTAATACCTGGCTTGTAAAAACTTGCAGAAACTGGCCAGATAGACGCCCGAAAGACGCAACCCCCAAAACCAAAAGTTCAGGTTTTGGATTTTTCATTGGCATTGCAGTGTATACTGGGACACGAACACAAAGAAATACACAAATCACTATTGCAAGTAGGCTTTCTTTCCCCGCTCATTCAGTCGGAACCTCTTGTGTAAAATCAAACACACGGTATTATTGCGTTGTAACCACACAGTTACCATTGAAAAATACGCAAACTGCAACTTGTGGTTTGGGGGGGTTTGCGTCTTTTCGGGCTCTCATCTCACTCCAATATTTCCACACTTTTTAAGCGAGGTGGTTAAATAAAGAGCAAGACCTAGGCAACAGATTCATATTTCGAAACTTTCAAAATGGTCCGACTTTGACACAATACTGCTCGAAAAAAACAGGCCCGATATACTTTTTGTGGGCCAGGTGTATGTTCGAAACTATTTACATAGATGGGGCATGTAATATACATGTAGATGTCAAAAATACCATATCTCAAAATCATTTTTTTTTTTTTGCCGCAAAACTGTCAGTTTTTGGTAAAATGCCCCCAAAAACCACCCTTCGGCCCACATTGGCATTTCCACAACATCAGCCTAAATCTGAAAGTAGACATATAAGCTTTCCATTCCATTGATGTATATGTAGGTGTAGTATGGGTGGTACTATTAAACTCCTAAAATAAGCCCTTTTTTAAATTTTATTCATGTTTTATCAAACCCTGTTAGTTATGCAGAATGGTGCAAGATACCAAACCTATTGTGCATTTTGTGTGAAAAGAGCCAAATTTGGCACAGATCCTGTAGCTCTTGATATGCTGAATAAATCTGGTCTAGGGGCCAACTTAATTTCCTTCCAAGATGGCCCCGCCCACTCAAAATGGCCGCCACGTTAAATATGTCAATGTTTTTACGTGCTTTTTATGTTTATTATATGTCTAATTACTCACTTTGATTGCTGTTTCGTACCATTTTAGAAGAGAACTACCCTATTGACACTGAATTCATCCCAAAATGGCAAAAAAATCCAAATGCGGGCCAATTTGAAGCAATCATTTGATTATCAAGAAATGAATGTTTTTCTGATCTTTTTATGATTCCAAGGTTGTTTATCGAACAATGTGCATTAAAGATAAAATTTCACACACCTTACGAATGCAACCCGATTAAGACTTGAATCCAAAATGGAGGCTAATATTGTCATTAATCGTACCCTTTGATTATCAAGAAATGAATGTGTTCTTACTTGATATAACTCCCTCAATGAAAGATTCACATCAACTTAAAAGAGGAAACCAATTAAGGTCTGTTTGTTAAATTGCTTCTTTCCATTAAATAATTTGGGCCAAATGGCTTGCTAAAACCTCGAATGGCCACTACTTTAGAAGTATCACTTTCGTGCCTGTTTGATTCCTTCGTGCTACTTGAATTTTTTTTTTTTCATTAAAAATAACATACCCTATTTGATTTGGTATTGTTGGCTCTGTGGTTATACACAGCCTGTGGTGGGAGAATTTGATTCATTGCTCCAGCAATCGGTCCAAAAAATCACAGGGCACAGGATACATGTTACATAATGAAAGGCTTGATTTCCCCGTGCTCTAAGCCTAGTGATTTGTTTAAACTGATTGCAGGGGCAACGAATCCTATTACGTGGCACTTCTACGGCAAATTCAAAATGATGGCCAAATTGCCACCACCCAAAAGATGAGTTGACTCTGCAAAACATCTCTAACTTGTGTAGCAAGATTGTTCTGAATCCTGTTCCACTAACTCTAAGTCAATGCTGCAGTCAGTAAGACCAAACAAAGTGCCTTTTAAGCGGCACTTTAACTACAGAACGTGAAGAAGGTTGCTCCAAAACTCCATAACTATAAATTTTCCCAACTAGTGAATAAGACTGCCCGGAGATTCATACCAAGAGGTTGTAGGACGGAATACATACCAGGCCTTTCCAAGGAATATGCTAAAGGATATCAAGGGTATTCCACCATATTTGAAACCGATCCTTTCTCAGTTTAACTGCTAAAGGTGAGGAAGTGTCAGAGGAAAGGATCAAAACCAGGCACACCTTAATTGAACCCACCGATATGACCCATAACAGCAAGAAAGAATGCAGGTTTACCATCCGAAAGCTTCAAGTTGAAGGCATCCAACAAAACCTCCACAGCAGCCAAAAATGTTACACCCAACCAAGTTGAAATCTTAACTACTTAGTTCTCCAGGTAGACAAGGGTGGATTTATTAATCTTTCTCTGGAGGTAGCCAGCGCACACAAGTGTTGGAAAAAAAACATGTGAGCCTGGCCGGATTCGAACCGGCGACCTCCGTATTACTAGTACGCTAGGAAAGCAATGGACATCTTTCAAACCTAACACCTATCTATCGCTCCTCTACCAACCCAGTCTTGATAGCTCAGTTGGTTAGAGCGCCGTGTGCAAAATCCATTCAAGACACAGATTATGTACTTTCCATCAACGCAACCGTGAAGCTAAACGTCAGCTTAAAATTAACCTGGTCTGGAAGACCCCTAGAGCACTGTGATAATTCTCTCTACCAAGGAGTTACCTTGGACCGCACTCTCTCTTATAAGACTCACATCATGTAAAGAAGAGTAAAGTATGTTCATGCAATAACATCTTGAACAAACTCACTGGCACAAGATGGGGTGCTCGCCCACATACCCTAAGATCGACGGCACTTGTCCTGTACTACTTATGTGCAGAGTATGCTAACCCTGTATGGGAAAGGTCAACCCATGCCAAGAAGCTTGATCCAGCATTAAATGCCTTCTGCCAGCTTATCACAGAATGTCAACGGACAACTTATACATCCTAGGCAGGAAATGCTCCACCAAACATCTGTTGTAGTGTAGCGAGCATGCAAGAGCGTAACTGCCACATATCTAACGTGAAACACCCTATATCTGAACAAAGACCAACTGCTAACCGCATTAAATCCAGAGAGAGTTTCTCAAGCAAAGTCCAACCCCTTGAAACAATCTCAAAGGAGTTTAAGAGAGTCGCCTTGTGGAAAGAAAGACTTGCTATCAACCAAGTAACATTTATTGGTATTGAACCTGATGAGCATCACCCACCTGGAGCTGACTCCTCATGCGCCGAATGGCGATGTCTCAACAGATTCAGAACCAGAATCGAATAATCCAAGGTTGCCTTGAAGAAGTGGAGCTACCTGGAGGCAGATCAGGACACTACCTGTAATTGTAGAACAACACCACAGACAATGGAACATCTCTTGGTCTGCCCAATGTTGGCGCAACAATGAACATACAAGGACCTTGCAGAATTCAGTGTCTGCCCAATGTTGGAGCAACAATGCACAGACAAAGACTTTGCAGAATTCAGTGAAGCAACCAGACATTGTACCCACAAAACATCTTCTATTTACATTACAGCCACACTTCAGCAGTTTTTGACCTGACCTGACTCGCAGCAATGCGTGTCCCCAGCAATGTCCTGCCTGATATGCTGCTCTGTTTGAGTGTTGATACAGTGCATCTGAGGTAGGTGGAATGAACTCAATGAATTCTGTTGTACATGAGGTCAACAAATCTTTCAATTGTTGGCATTAGTTCTTTCAAGGTATCTTCCAAGGTTTGCATATGTTTTTACAACATGGAGATTTTGCTTGCTTCCCATGCGGTGGTCTTTCCTTTGTGCAACCGGTGAAGGTGTGAAACATCAGCAGAGACAAAGAGTTCTCTGGTCCTAGGGTCTGGGCAATAGTATGTGCTGGTGTGAATCTGCGATTCCTTCCGGTACCAAATGCTAGCCAGAGTTTAGTGAGGTTGGACTGGCTGAGCAAGGATACAGAAAAAAAATCACAACGTCTGTGTCCACAATACGCAGCATGACCCTTTGGTATCCTTTAGCAGCAGCATTGGCTGAATGAAGTAGAAGCCTGCTTCTTCATGTGTGCATGGAGATAGAGAGTTAGATTATTAGTATCTGATTATTACAGCATCATCCACTGACAGAACAACTACCGCTAGCTAGAGTCTTAAACTATGAAGGGATGCATACAATATAGAATGGAGGTTCTACAAGTTATCAGAAATAACAAAATGAAGAATGAATGAGTAAATGAATGACTTATACAATCCAAAAATACTTTGGTAAGTTTTAACAGTAATGCCTCACATGACCACATCCATTTTCTTGTATTTTGGTCCATGAATTAATAACTCCGTATTAAATACTAACAAAGTGACATTAGCAGCTATTTTGAATATGATAAGTCTTACAATCCACATTGACGCATCAGTATCACATAAAAGATTACCTGGTAGAATGGCATAGGACCTGTGAGTACCAACTTGACAAAGAAATCAGCAGTAGTAACATTTAAGGCATGTTTAAAATTTATAGTGGCCTTTGAAGATGGCAGCCATATTGTTTATGTGATACACACAGACAAAATGTAAATGTTTAACCATGCCAAGACACCAAATTATGTCTTAGAATAATTTACCATGACAAATATACATCAATACTACCTTTAACATATTAAGGTTACAGTAGCTCCATTTTTAATTTGGCAGCCATTTGAATATAGCAGGCCATTTTGATATCATGTACATTGCGTTACAATACAATAAAATGTAGGTATTGGATATGCTGACGGGCCCACCGTTTTAGAAAATCAACGAACCCATGGTTTGCACTGTAACCTACAACATACAGCTTTATCCTGTGAGCGGCAGCCATCTTCCGACTTTAGGCACCAGTGCGTGACCGCCATTTTGATTAAACTACGATTTTGGTGAAATAACAGAAATATTGATTCAAAAGTTAAACCAAGTCTTTTCTGACCTATATAATAAGTTTACAACCACATATTTGCAAAAATTACTGCCTTTTTATAGGTGGCGGGCCATTTTGAAAATGGCGGCCAAGTGGAAGGAATTAATTTGGCCCCTAGACCGATTTGTTTAAGCATATAACTAGCTGTACCTCTGTGGCCAAATTTGGTACTCTTTTCCCCAAAATGCACAATAACTTTCACCATCTGCATGACTATTCCATGTAATTCAGTTTTGGAAAGAATTCCCATTGAAACACACAGAACCTGACTTTGGGGCAAACTGGGTATTAACTTGCACAGTTTCACTGTTTTACTATATAATTCTATTAGGATATTAAAGTAAATAAATTTCCTAACCAAACAAGACCCAAGCTTGAAATTTGGTCCATACCTAGATCAGGTGCTAATAAAGTGATAATTTTGGTTACGGTCACCTTGACCAAGGGCCCCAACCACCCACCCCACCTCAAAACTACGGATTCAAACTCCTGAATAACTAACAATACACTGTGACTTGATTACAAATTTAAAACAAGTTTATTTTAATTGTGTGTTTAAATCATCTCATTCAACATCGATTAGGTATCAATAATCAAGATTAATCTATACTAAAGTTGTTAATTTTTATGAACTACTAAACTTACTACCTTGTGTGTGCCGCGACGCGGCCTGCAGCGAGATTACAATTAAGATGCCCAACTTGCCAGATTCCTGGCGAATATTCCAGTTCAAAACTTAACTATTCCCAGTAGTGGGACGTGTCCACGGACGAACTTGTCCTGACTGAAGAAAACCAGCTCCTCATGACTCCAGAAGCTCGGAGGGTCGACTAAATATAAAGTCCAAAAGTGCTGTAGCTTGTTTATCCTGGATAACTCAGAGGCCACGAATTACGGAAACCGAACACGGCTTACACAATTCGGACGAAAACTGATGGAGCTGAACACTATGACCAATGATTCCACTATCGGACGACAATGTGTACTGGTCACTGTCACTTGGAAACTCTGCTAATAACTTGGAGCAAAAAACTCTTTCTCTCTTAATAACCTGGAGTAAGATGTTGTACTACTGCACTCATCTTCCCTCCACAGGGCTTTAATATATCCTCTCCCACAATACTAGAAGGATCTTGTCCTCTCTATATGAGTCATGTGCTAAATAGTCCATTATGTCAATGATTCTGGATTCAGCGCCAATGTTCCCATATTAGAATGTTCATGAGCCATCACCACACACGCACTGTGCCTGTATACATACGGTATGGGCGCCACCTATTGGGTATTGAGCATATTCCAGCACAATCCACTCAACTGGGCACTCTTGTAGAATATTCTCCGGCATTCTAATAATTCCACACCACCAGTATGCACACAACCAGGTATATTTTATATTATATTACTTAGACTAATTATAATCTTTTATTTAAAAAAAAAAAAAAAAAAAAAAAATAAATCATTGTTATTCTTGGGGCGGTAACACCCTCCCCCTTACAGAAAGAAAGTTTGATTTAAAAGAAACTTTCGTAACTGATTTAAGGCTCTTAAATATCTTAAACTTCCTATACATAACTTATTCACAATGTTACACTTACCTTTTTAAAAACTTTACTTGTTCGACTTAAACATACACACTTCTGGATAAGAATCAGCCATCACATATCTTTGCCTTTGATGTGTCGATGTCTAGGTTGTACTCTTGCAAGTTCAAACTCCACCTCACCAGCCTATGATTCTTGTTTTTCATCCTGTGAATGAGGGGAGCGGGGTTTGGATATGTGAAAACAAGCCACTGGGTGCACTCGTGTGCCCAAATATACATCAAAATGCCCTAATGCCAAAATCGAGCAGATCATGTCCTTAAATAGTGGAGAATGTCTTTGGGCTTGTTAAACTTTGAGAAATACGAAGGGTGTTCTTTCCGTCTTGCGCCGTCTTGCATAAGAACTCCAACACCACCCTATGTCACTGGCATCTAGGGCCAACTGATTGGTTTGAAAGTTGGTGAAATCAGAACTGGTTCATCAAGCAGTATGGCTTTGATTTTATGGAAACTAATTTCACATCCTCGACCAAACAAATTTGGACATCTTGGCTAGCAAATGGTCAAAGGACGGCAGATATTCTGAAAGTTTGGAAAAAACTTCGTGTAATATCAAGCCATATCTAAGAATCTCTGAAGTTCTTCCTGGTACTAGGTTGTGGGGCACTTCTCAATTTCAAAACTTTAGCCTTGACGGGCTTGACCTTGCCTGACCTACTACATGGCCTAAAATAAGTGACATTGGCATGGCAACACTCACTCTTGACTAAATTGAATGTCAGTTTGTTTTCTGACAAATTCTGAACAAGCGATGGAGCTGACCAATGTGTTGTTCCCAAGACTGACTGTACACAATCAAATCATCAACATAGGCTTCACAGCCGTCTATGTCAGCAACTTATATTCAAACCATTCTTTGTAAGGTTGCCGGTGCGTTTTCATACCGAAAGGCATAACCCGATACGAAAAATCCCATCCGGCGTGCAAAATGCTGAAATTTCTTTTGCACGATCAGTAGGGGAACCTGCCAATACCCCTTGTAAAGATCAAAATTGCTGACGTACTTTGAATTGCCATTTTGTCATGCAATCATCAATACGAGGTATTGGAATGAATCAGTCTTTGAACATTGATTTACCCTTCTGAAGTCTTTCACAACCGAAGGGAACCATCATGTTTTGGAACCAACATACATGGGGAACTCCATTCACTTTTACTTGCTTCAATTATTTGATGTTCCAACATGTACTCTATCTCTTTGTTGAGAGGTTCTTCTTTCTTCTTAGGATTTACTCTGTAAGGTGCTGTTTTATTGGTGTCACAATCACCCACATCAACATCATAGAAGCATCAGTGGTTCTACTAGGGACATGAGGAAAACTATCCTCAAACTCATGAATCAACTGCCTGATTTCACACATGTTGATTTTCTGAAAGATGGCCTGTTTTGTAGCGCAATCTTTGAGCACATCTAATTTTGCAACTTGATTGGATATTCCTGCTGCTTGTCATCATTGTTTGCAATTATTTACAACTTCGATTCATTATTTTCATCATGTTCACTTTCATCAGCAGAACTTACAGAGCACACTGGCTTTGCACTCATCAATCATTTCTCCTACATACTCCTTCACAACATATTTTTTAACAAGGATGGCTAATTGCCTACTCTTTAACGCCTATTGGCGTTTTTACTAATTTAGTCAACTTCATTTACACTTGTGACTCTACGTTGGGACTCATGAATCTGGCCTGCGTGGATGGTCAGGGATTGGAAACAAACTAACACTTGGGTCTCCTGCCTAAAGACCCTACTCTTGGCATCTTGTCAATAACCACTTCTTCATTTTGGGCTGGGCTTGTTTCAAATTCTCCCTGGCAATTTCTTTTGCCCTATTAAGCCCTATACTTGAATTTGGAAACATAGTCCAAAATGTTGGTGCAGTTTTCCAATCATCATTCAGAGCATTCCGCCATTTCCTCCTTTAGGATTTCAAGGGACCCCTTCCGCGAGACGACAAGCCCAAAAACTAACTAAAAACGGGACTGAAACCTAGGGTTTCTGAACTGCTTCCCTTGCAAAGGCAAAACATAACAAGTGAACTCCCTCATCCCAGTCCTTCTCAAATTCCAAACCGTAAGTCCTACTCATATTCTTTAGAGTTTTGATGGATCTTTCCAAGGCTCCTTGGACTCCTCGGCATGGTAAGCACTGGACAGATCCTGTTCTATCCCTAACTCTCTCCTTGTTGTAAATAGGCCAGATGTAAAATTTGACCTCTGGTCTGACTGAATTGACTTAGGTAGGCCTAGCAGAGTGAAAAACTTGGTCAAAGCTTTCACTACGGTTTTAGCCTTTATATTCCTTAAGGGTATGGGCTTCGGGAACCTAGTAGGCAACACATGATAGTCATAGGCCTGATTACCCGACCTTTAGTCCTAGGGCGAGAGTCCCTACACAGCTCACTATGACCTACTAAATGGCTCTCCGCTGCCGTGATCGGTTTCAGAGGAGCGGGCCGGGATTTTCTGATTAGGCTTGCCAACGACTTTACAAGTATTAACAAGACCTACAGTATTCAGAAAAACATCCTTACGAAGTGTAAGGCCACCAAAATGGGTTCAAAATCCTATCATGTGTTTCCTTGACTCCTAAATGGCCTGCCATGGGACTATCAAGGGCAATGCTGGATGACCTCCCTGTGATAACCTTTGGAACAACTACCTGATGAACACCTTTCCACTCATCATTTGGCCGGAGCATCAGGTGGCCTCCATTTCCTCCTCATACACCGCATTGTGTTTGTAAAAACACACAGGACCATCCTCCGACTCCTGCAGGGTTACTGCCTTTGACTAAGATTCTTTAGTGCAGGATCATTCTCCTTTTCAAGAACTAACTTGTTATGGACTCAAGGGCTCATCATCATTATCCCCATTATGCACTTAGCTCAGGGCCTGACTCTTGTTTTGGAGACCTTCTCCCCTGAAGAGGGAAGTTTTGACCTGGTTCAATCTAATTTTGTAACTGAACGTGTCCTCTAAACTAATTTGGACAAGGTCTTCCTCCTCCTAGCACTATTTTGCTTCAAGCTGGCTTTCCTAGCCATACTCCTATTAACTGCACAGGCTTTATAAACTGCACTATTCTTATCCTCACTATCTATTTTTGTGCAGGGTTGTGGGTAACAATTGGTTCGGGATGTACTTTCCCCCCGCCGAAACTCATTCCCTAATAACATTGAACCACCTTTGACTGGAAGTTAAGGCCTTACTCCAACTAAATGACTGTACCTGAGAACAACTCAGACTTCAATTCACCTGGTGAAGAGGGACACTATAATTCCATACCTATACCCTTGATCAGAATTCTCACCTGTTGCACTAACTTCACTAAAGGCAATGACCCATCCCAAAATACTGACTGGGCACAACATGTGTCACTCATGATCTTTATAGGATTTGGATCAACTTTGTCACCATCAAGCGACACTGAACCCTCTAAAACAAATGTTCAAAGTCTTCCAACTTTCCTCAGACGCAACATCTTTCTGTTTAATAGCCTGGAACTAACCTGTGGTCTAAGGACACAGCACAACCTGTGGGAGCAGACTTCTGCTTCATGGCCATCTGCTTCCATCAACTTCCAACGTTTTGTCCATAACATGACCTGAATCCTTTCAATATGTGTCAAGTTACATCTGACGTAAAACCATTCCTGCTTTGGTTGGCACTAGAAGTAACCCTTATTCCCTGATAGTAGGAACCTAACTTGAACGTTTCCTTCTTTAGAGTACCCTGACTTGGAATGATCTACTTTGGTAGGCTATAGGTATTTGAATTAAAACTCTTGTAATTCTGACTTGACTTATTAGGGCCACCCGTACTCTTGCTTGAACTCAATTGTGTGTGAGGGCGTATTTTTTTCCGCCATTTTTCTGCTATTGTTGCTACTAGCAATTTTTCAAATCTTTGATAACGCGTTCATCCAAATGATTTTACTGTTCGGCTGATGCACTGCTTGAATGGCTCAATTAAAACCAACTGCCTAGTTTGATTGAAGTCCTTGTTTCACTTCCTTGGAAGTGAGCCACCTATCCACCATTTGTTCCTGAACTCTAGCAAACTCAACATGAGTTTGATCTGCAAGTTTTTTCGCACGTCCGAAATTTTTTGCCTATACGCCTCAGGCACTAACCCATAGGCCTTAAGAGTAGACTGCTTTAACACTTCATAATCCTGCCGCCACTGATCAATTGATAGTGACGAGTAGATCTCTCCTAGCTTTCCCACTAAACACAGTCTGAAGCATGTTGTCCATTGCTCCTTAGGCCACTTCAATACTTTCGGCCATCTTCTCGAAGTGCAAAAATACTTGTCAACTCTGTTTTCCCTAAATGTGGGCCATCCAATTTGATGTTCCTAGTGGCACAAAACCTGAGTGTGAGGAGGAACCTGATGTTCCCTTTTTCTAACTTTTCTTGTTCTAATTTTGTTTGGGCTTCAAATTTCTGCACTTCATTCATTCTCTCCTCCATTTGTAACCTAGCTTCTTTTTCTTTTTGTTCTAATTTTAATTCTGTCCTCTTTTTTCCTTTGTTCATTTGTAATTTTGGCTCTAGTTCATGTGTTTTAGTGCTTTTTCTAATTCAAATTGTCTTGCCTTTTCCTTTTCTTTCTCTCTTGTCTTCCTTTTCTTTCCTTTTCTAACCTGTCTAGTCTTTCTTTTTCGTTCCTTTTCTAACCTATCTAAGTCTTTCCTTTCTCTTGCATTTGTAATTTGGGCCATTTCTATTTGCATTTGCTTTCCATCTGTTTCAATTTTCAAAGCACTATCTGACTCAATCCGAATTTCCACTATTTTTTCAAACACTCCCTCATCTAGATATCTTCCTTAACAAGACGGGTTATTAACTGGTTTTTTTAATTAACCTGTTTCCGCATGGAATGCCTAACTTCCATCCCATAATTCTTGGCCAAATCCATTAAGTTCCGGCTTTTTGAGCACCTCAAACTTCTCCCACGTAACAACATCTTTAATAAACTCCTCTGCGTTAACGCCATCGTGATGAACACTTCCTTCACAATAACAATATACAGCACAGATATCAAATTTAACCCACAATCAAAATTTGTTTCAAAATTTAACTGTATTTTTTACAGTGTATTTTCCCGGACTAGCCCCCATTTTTTACGGATCACCTTGACCAAGGCAAACCACCTCAAACTACGATTCAACTCCTGATAACTACCTAACTGTGACTTTATTCCAAAGTTAAAAAACACAAGTATTTATTTAATTGTGTGTTTAAATCAATCTCATTCAAACATCGATTAGGTATCAATAATCAAGATTAACTTAATAAAGTTGTTAATTTATGAACGACTAACTTACTACCTGTGTTTGCCGCGACGCGTGCTGCAGCGATATTGAAATTAAGATGCCGAACTTGCAAAGAGTCCTGGCCAATATCCAGCTAAACTAACTTAACTATTTCCATTATTGGGCCGTGTCCACGGACGACTTTTCCTGACGAAGAAAACCTCTCCTAATGACTCCCTAAGCTCGGAGGTCGATTAAATATAAGTCCAAAAGTGCTGTACTGTTTTCCTTGGATACTCAGAGGCCACGAATACTGAAACCGAACACGGCTACACAATCTGACGAAAACTGAATGGATGCTGAGACTACTATGACAAATGTCCATATAGGAAGACAATGTTTACTGTCACTGTCCACTTGGAAACTCTGCTAAGAACTTTAGCAAAAACTCTCTTAATACCTTGGAGTAAGATGGTATGTAACTCTTAACTCATCTTCCCTCACCAGGGCTTTATATATCCTCTCAACAATACGAGAAGGATCTGGTCCTCTCTATATAGTCATGGGCTAAATATAGTCCATTATTTCATGATTCTGGATTCAGCCAATGTATTCCCATATTAAATGTTCATCGCCATCACCCACACACAGCACTGTGCCTGTTACATACGGGTAGTTGCGCCACCGTCTGGTTTAGTGGAGCATATTCCAGCACAATCCACTCAACTTGGGCACTCTTCTAGAATAGTTCCTGGGCGGCATGGTCCCCTAAGTTACTGATCAAACCCAACACGAGCCAGGAGGCCACAAAGGGGCGCAATAAAAGAAAGGAAAGATGTTTATATAATAAACATAGGAGTGTGCGTTGTGACTACAATAATATATATATATTTTATGTGCTAATGTATGACTATCTTAGCAAAATAAAATAAATTCTTGTTATTTCTTGGGGCTGTAACAATCTGAATTTCAATTCAATATGAATTTTATACTAGTTTCCAGTTGATAGTGGAATAGCTCTACTTTTTGTAGGTGGAGGTATGATTGAGGGTATTAGGTATATAAAACTTTAGTCCGTGTAGTTGTGTATGTGTGCGCTATAGCCCAACCCGAGCGGTTGGCAATTCAACAGCAGTCCCAATCAATAGTCAACGCATAAACCCTATATTCAAGAACGCGCAAACTAAATCCAGGAAAGGTTCAGTGAATCAGTGAAAGCTTATTTTATGAATGTTGAAGACTAAAAGGTTCTTTCTGCTTGTACCACCACAGGTGACTGAAGCCTTCCGTAAATTTTGATACTGTTTTTGGTAGGCAATGTTTAAAACCAATTCGGGGGTAGACCACTATGCCTCACATAGTATAAAATACAAGTATTGACTGGACGAACAACAAAACTTTTATTTGTAGTTGGCCTTTTTTTCAATCTCCGAGCTCTCTTGTATTGCGAGGAAGAAATCTAAGATTTTCTGGGTATTTCTGTCTCCATTTGAGTAATGGACGAAGTCCAAACAGCAGCCCTAACTCTAAAAACCATCAATTGGAATCTAACTATAGAGTTCTACAAGGTCAAACTTGGATTCAAAGTCTAAAACTGCACTTGAATACCCCGATTCTGACTCTGGCAGTTCAGTGACTTCCTGTGTAGCATTTACAATGGGAATTTGTCTGATAATTAGTTGAGAAGTTAGAATTCTTTGAAGCCCATTTACCCCTACATGCAGTTAGACACCATGTTGAAACTTTGCACACCCCTTTCAGCAGGAGGCCCTCTTAACCATATTTCAAGCAGAATTTGGTGTCAAAATGTTGACATTGATTTTTAGGGGGTCAAGTCAGGTTAATTTGGACTTTGGCGTTTTGGGTTGCAACACCTATATCTCTTCCAATAAAGCTGATATAAGTAAAGATTGTACACAAGGGTGTCTTCAAGATTAGCTTTCATTCACCCGCCCCAATTGGAGCCATATCACTTTACTTTTTGACTTATGGACCCACCAAAGTATGGTCTTTCTGAGTGGTTTGAGCCATTTCTGACCCCCTGTAACTTAAATTGGAGCAAGTTGCATTTTTTTTTTCTGATCACATATTTGCGATTTACAGCAAAGGGTATCCAAAGCCAAGTTTGAAGTATCTGAGGGCTGAAATTCTTTACTTCTGGCCCTCTGAAATACTTGAATTTCACCACCGGAACAGTGTTTTGAGGGACCCGCCCTCAAATTAAAATTTGCTGTAGCTTGAAAACGAAAAGAGTTTACAGAGCTCAAATTTTCAGGAATCTTATTCTCATGAATATCGTTCAATACACCAAAAAAAAAAAATCTCCATTGAGTTGATGGTGTAACTGATTTGGTTTGAATGGCTGTATGACCCACTAACATTTTACTGCATTTTTTAAAGGTTTTTTTAGAGATTATTAAAGATTAAAAAAAGAACATTTGGCCACAAAGTGGCCACGACCAGAAGTCGTCTAAAAAGCAATAAAAAATTTGTGTAGCGCATAGCTTTTAAAGTAAGAAAAAACCATGCATAGTGCTTTAAAGAGTAATGAGCTACAGTAAGCCGAGACAACTCAGGGCCTGTGAGAGTTAAGCTTTTTCAGTCTAATTTATTTTATGCTTTCAAAAGTCCAAATTGTAGCTTTTTCATTTTCAGGCTGTTTTTTGACCTCTGTACTTCATTCTTAGCTATATTTCAACTTTGTTTTCAGCTACTGTTCATAACTCCACTTTTTTTGCAGCTACTTTTTTTTTTTTCCAAAACTCCACTGTAGAGAGCGTGGCCAAGCGTTTAGGGTGCTTGCCTGTGGCGCAATTTACCAAAAAATCCGGGTTCGTGGGGTCACTTGCTGGGATTTATCGGGTGCTCAATTCTGGATTTAATCTGTATACGGACTATTGATTAAATACAGATAAACCGCTCTCCTCCATGGTTCACTTGGAATTGGGGGAATGAATCATGAAAGCATCTTCGTCCTTCGGATATGTAATCGCAGTCAGTGTCTAATAAGAGTAGGGTGTAACCCCTGACTGTCCAATCCACCCCCAGTCTCAAAATTGGCCATGTTAGGAGCGTCTGGTACACGCAGCCCCGGATCAGCCTCCAGTTGAATAAATCCTGCCACCACCACAAGCCATTACCAATGACCTGTGGATACGCTAAGAAGAAAACTCCCCCTCACTGGTCTGCAAACTCTTCTTTTTTTTGGCTAATCTTGGCATGATAAACGTGAAAACCTTATTCTTGTGTGAACTGTATCTACATGCAATCCACAGTGGGGTTGTTTTGGCGGAAAGCTGGCGCACATAGCAAATGTCCAAGTCAATTGGAGTCGCACGTATAGCTGTAATTTTTTCATAATCATGGATGCCTAATAGAACTCGGGTGATGTTGCAATACTCAGTTTTGTTTGGAGGCTAATATTTCCGTAATAATGGGGTTATGTCTTGTAACAGTGATACCATGAAGGTCTCTTAAATACTAACTTTACATTTACTAATACTTTAATGCATGTCCATATGATGCTGTTATTCCAGGAACAGCTTGCAATTAAAGGATTTCTACAGTCGAAATATGCAGTGATGTTACTATCAGCTCAAAAAAAAAAAGGAAGTGCAGCTGACTGTTAGTTTTTTGCACATTCATGTGGCATAGCAACGGGTAATTAATATAGCGCATGATATAGTGTACTACAACCCTTATAAATACCCAAAATATGAATGCAGCAGAAGATGACTGTATATGCTGGCTCTTAATGTCTTGGACATAACAAACGGTGGGCATTGATGTGCAAAACTGGTTACGTGCGCAAACCCTCCAGTTGCGCGTTGTGTCGGGGAGGTGGCGTACGTTTCCATAGGGAAAGGAGACGGACCTGTATTACACAGGAACGGATACCATCTCTTTCAAGGCGATTGGCCCAGACTCCACAATATAATGTTACTGAGGGGAAAGCGACACACTCTAGCTACAGCAAGTCTGTTACATTCCCAGTCCCACCATTGAGTATGCCAGTACATTTATACACCCTGGGTAGAGCGGAGTAATGAGGTAAAGCGGCCTTCTCAAGGGGAAACACTTTGGCCACAGCGGGGCTCAAACTCAAAGCCTTTGGCATGCGGCGTCGGACACTTTAAACAAGGACCACCATGTTGCCCGTGAATGTCCAAAAAAAATCATGAACCAAATCAAAAATAGTGGGAACAAAATCTTTTAAAAAAAAAAAGAGGACTACATATTATATATTTTGTTTTTGTGCTTGTTGTTGCCAAATACATCAGGTCCTTTATAGAGTTCTTCCACTCCCATCAGAGAACTGGCGAGAGATGTCTTCTGATGGTGTTTGCCATGGGAAATGGACATTAACAAGGTCATGGCTAAAAGCTCATTGACACCAAATAAGGACGATTGTTTTAGAGTGAGCTTGTACTTGTCGTCAGTCATGGGTAGTAGACAAAAAGTTGTGTTGAGGATGAGGTGTGAAACGTGAAGAAAGTGACGGTCAAAGGTAAGAATAACAATATGCAGAACAAATACTTAAATCTTTGTAGGGGCTAAGTTACCACTTAATAATGTGTTTATGATAAAGGTGGGTGACTGATCTAACCACTTACCCCTCTATACTTTACTCCAACAAAATTTGAGTTTTGGTTATCAGAAGAAAAGTTTGAAAAAAGAAAAAAATAAGTAATTTTAAGGCCAGGGAAAGGTTTCCTTTTCATGTATGCGATCTCCCAAAGGAGGGGTAAATGTCTGCGGCATTTAGCAGCAGTTCTAAAAATAACACTGGTTGATCTCCCAGGGGAGTAAATGCAGAACGCATTCATCAGTAACAGTTCTCTACTCTTCCATGTCAATACTCGTGTGGTAGGGGCCTATATGCAGCTACACCGTGCTACCAAGACAGCTACATCCACAGTACACACTGGGCTAGTCGCGAGGCAGTAATAGCTGCAAGACAGGGCTTGCAAGGTAACAGTATTAGGTTATACAGCAGGGGTTCTCAACATTTTGGCTCGCGGGGGCCATGGCGGGCTTGTCTACCTTCAAATATTAATGCTCGCGGGGCAGATGGCACCCTCTTTGTTATTGCCTGTAATTCAAAAATGTTAAAGGGCCAACCACCCAAGCTTAGCGGGCCGGATTCGGGCCGCGGGCCGCCTGTTGAAAACCCCTGGTATTACAGAGAGGGTCTACTCTCCAGTACATACCCCGATGGCATCCTTAGTTGGAATAGGTGGAGAGAAGGTGGATAATTGTGTAGACAGTACCGGAGTAGACCGGCAGCTACCACGCAGTTGCTAGGAGCCATTTGGATAGTGGACACAATGATGGGCGCATAAAACTTGTTCTCTGTTTAGCATTTTTTTTATGTTTTTTAGCAAAACATTACGAAATTCAAATTCGGGCCATAATTTAAAAACCCTACATTTCCCACACATTAAAAAAACAAATGCTTAAAAAAAACAAAAAAACTAAAAAATCTTAAAAAACAAATGCGCCATGAGAAATACTGTGCGCGCTGAGAGCCGGTTTAACCACGTAGCTACTAGCTTCAGCCTGCTGTGCTGTATCCATATATGCGGCAAAAATACATGGAATCCTGGCCAAGGAGTGTACCTCTAGTGGGTAGATAGGTAAATTATACAAGGTCTCACTCGGGATGGGTAGCTGTGATGGTGAACTACCATGAGAAATTTGGACATGTAGGGAAAGAGGCCACCAGCATTAGCAGCAAAGTTCAACCATTAAGATCACCAGACGCCTCCCCGACCAGCAATATTAATCAGCACTGAAAAGATCGCATTGCTGATAATTGACGGATATCCCCAAAGATGGATGGATGTTGGGATTTGGAACCCATTCACAAACTGTGACGGCAGACAACACAGCAAATAATCAAAACGTTTTCAGTAAACTATTTTTGGGAATGTGCATTTAACGTTTTGCCACAGGAAGATTTGCGTAATCCATGTAAGGTGGTCATTATGTAGTGATTTATAATTATTCGACACGTAATGCGTTCTTTACCTTGTTTTTTGGTACAGAAAATGTCTTTAAAGTGAAAACAAAAAGGTGATTTATTTAAAAACATAGAATTCCTATTGGCTCCTATAGGAAATTAGGGTAGTTCACAATTTTTGTTATCCAAAGAAATTATCTCAGCTTAATTCTTTCAGATGGGGATATTTTTGATAGAATAGAAATCTTAACACCAGTGCAAAAAAAGCAGAATTTCCATGTTTTTAGGGGGACCCACCCAGTTATGTGAAATCTACATGTATCGTTGCACCTTTAAAGTAATCATAGGTGTGTGTAATTGTTTGTCCATAGGTTCCAAAGAAAGTCACCAGAGAAGCACCAGTATTGTGTCAACGATGCAGGCATGTGCTAGGTGAAGCGACCTTGAAAGGTAAGGTATTCATTATAAAAAAAAATTGTGGGTTTCTAGAAGGTAGAAAGCCAAAAGCCAAAATGCAAATGCTTTTTTTTTTGGTGAAATTTGAAAGATTTGTGAGAGTGTCGGATAATAAATATATTTTCAGTTTACAACCTGCATTTATTCAAATCATAAGGAACTTTGTTTGCTATTATTCGCTTTATATTTTTTAAGGATTTCTGACAGAAATGCCTCGAGTCACCAAATATATTAAGTCAAGTGAGTTGTAGTCATATTTTGCTGTATAATTAGTTAGTTTATAAAATGAAAATATGATTTTGGATCAGCTGTATTTAAAAAAGATGGCATTCTATATCTCAGAAGCATTTTTTGTGTAGCTTGAACAAACCTTAGAGCACAAAATACCACAAAATGTAATCCTTGGTGATTTGCAGTACTTAGTATTACAGAACCCATAATCCAATTTTTGAGGTATATGAGAGAGTATAAGATGGAACAGGAAGTTAGGATAATTGTGGTATGTGCTAAGTGCTAAAAACCTCTAATTTTAAAAGTCTGTTATAGCCGGGAGCTGACATCCAGGAGTTCAGGCATGAACTTTCTTGAATTTTGTTTGCATTCTAAGGTGAAATTCAATTTAAGGCAAATTTGGCGACAACTAACCTTATTTCACAGTCATTCAATTTCATTTCTTTTTACAGTTGATAGATCAGATGAGGACAAGTGGAACCAGATTGAAAGTTTTCATCTTTATAAACACTCCATCCATGTCAGCAGTATACAATATCAAGAAAATCCTGCAATAGATAAATGCAACATATTTAGGTAAGGTTGTCATAGCAAGAAAAATGTTGTACATCCACAAATCAAAACTTTCCTGATGATTTTTTCAAAAGCAGTAATTTTATTGGGCAGTGCTTGGAATTTTGTTAAAAATATGAGCTGTATTTCTTTCAGAATTTGAAAAATCTGTGAAATATCAAACCTCTGACCAAACACCCAAAACTGCCCACTCCAAACTGTACTGTGAGATCAAAGGCACTGTATCCTGTATCTTTGGGATGGCTCCAGAGGATGTTTTGAACAAATCCCATAATGCATTGCAATATGCATATATTGTACTGTACTAAACACATGTCAGTTCTTAGGGGTAAAAAGTGTCCCAAAAGTTTAAGAACCACAGGACATTTCATGATCATGCTAAAAATTCCATAAGTACTAACACTTTGTGGGCTAAAATGAGCGTAAAAGTCAGTGTTTTTATGTGTTAAGAATAGGAAATTTGTGGGATCACATGACCCTGTTGAGGTGAAATTTCCCAAAACTAATGCATTGTGGGATTGACTCAATACACCCACTGGGATGGCTCAACCAAGTAAACAAACCCAGCTCTGATGGGTGCAACCATTTGAATGGCAGGGAAGAATAACCTTATGCGTTGACTAAACCCATTTTCCTTAGCATGCCCTGGAAAACATAATTTTTGCTGACCGATAGAGACCTTTGTGTAAATGTTGAGCAATTATTTTTTCTATGTGGTTAAATGTCTCCCGAATGTTCAAATGTCAACACTGACTTATCATTATTGCAATAACTGAATTGGTGTTTCAGGAATTACAATTTAGAAGTCTTCCTTGCCAACCACTTTGTGTCTCAATCTAAAATGCAGACAACTTTCAAGTTTGTTGTGGAATCTGCAGATGACAATGAAGCAATCCTGCTGGTGAGTGATCTTACAGTTCTGTTAATGCTCTCATTCATCTGGGAATAGTTCAACTGTGATTGAATTAAGCTGGTTAACCAAAAACTTTTTGGTAAGATGAAGAATATCGATGTTGCACCCACAACCTGTGGTCTTCAGCTTCGTAATGACCTATTTTCGCCCGAGGTCAACGTGATCAATATTTGCAGTTCAGATTAAATCTGTTGGTACCAGACCTATTGTTTCTATTTCATATCAGGAAAACTATCTATACTTGTCTCGTGTGAAGTATGAAGTGGCGACGACGCGCGTTGTATACCCAATGCCGCCTTTCAGTTGCAGTGCGCTTGTACTTTGACCATGTTCGCGCTGATAGTCGGTTCATTGTATATGCATGCACCGCTACTTCATACTTTGAAATGGACAGAGTATAATAAGTCAAAGAGAATGCTATTGTGATCATGGTATCACTGTACACACTTTAAGCCAACTAACACCCTGCAGCAATCCCTAGTGTACCCTAAGGACAAACCAACCAAAGTGCTATTAAAGTGGAGTGATGTATGGAGTCAGTGGCGTAAGAGCAGGAGTGCCATGATCATTACATTGGGGAAACCAGAAAACCCCGCGAGACTCGCATGTCACAACACAAGCGAGCTAGTTCAAGTGACAATGACTTGAATACACCATCTCAAAGTCTGCGGTCATAGTTTTGACATTAGCATGGTAGTCATTTGGGACCAGGAACCCTGTTGGTTTGAACGGTGGGTCAAAGAAACAGTGTGGGCTGGAGCAGAACAGCCATTTCTCAACTGGAAAGGGGGGCACTTTAATCTATGGTTGGCACCGGGTCAACAAGCAACTTCCTTGCAAGATCAGCTGAAGACCGCAGGTTGTGTTCCCATTGTCAATGTTCTCCATCTTGCCAAAAAGGTAAGTTTCTGGTTAACCAGATTAGTTCAATCGCAGTTTAGTCTTATAGTTCTTTCTTAGGTAGAGGTTACCATTTCTATCATTATTATTGTACTTCTTACCCAATTTTACTTTCCCATTAAGTCCAGTGGATGATTTCCTTTCCTTTCAAAAATGCTTCAAATACAATGCCAGGTGTCTTATGAAATTGGATCAATTGAGCCCAAATTTATTGGTCGAGCTATGAGTTGCAAGAATATTGGGCAAGACGCAGTCGAGCCCAATATTTTAAAAATCATAGCGAGACCAATACATTTTGGGCGTAAATCATCCGATTTTATGATTATCATGTTTTGGATCCGATATTTTCAACACTTGGACTGCTCAAAACATGATAATCAAGATTATCATGCTTTGAGGTGTCCGATACGCGATAATATCGGATCCTACGCATGATAATGATAAAATTGGATATTTGCACCAAATATTTATTGGTCTCGCTATGAGTTTTAAAATATTGGGCTCGACTGCGTCGCGCCCAATATTTTTGCAACTCATAGCTCGACCAATAAATTGGCTGAATCAATCCAATTTTATTACATAACTGGCATCAACTGACTCGGTTGCATTAGTGGTGTAATTTCCATCAGAGGTGTACCAAACAATTGATCAACTTTTAATGCAGCATGGAAAGGATGTTGGACTTAAGCAGATATAAAATGCAAGCAAAACTAAGGCCAAGTAAAGAAATAAACCAGTTGATCATCCGGACTTTAGAAAAAAGTTGGTGAGGGAGGCCTTATTATTTGTTATTTTATTATTTTTTTTTCAAAGATGCCCGCCATGTCTAAGATGGCCACCATGATATTGCGTTGTGGAAATAGATCTATATGCAAGAAGGTTGAAGAATTACTCAACAAAAATGAAGGATAATCTTTAAAATAGGTATGGGAGTTCAATAGTGCTCCGATATTTTTTTTGGGATCGTTTCCCCCCTTTTTTAGCCTTCTTTTTGGTGGTGGTGTTGATTTTTAAAAAAAAAATAACAAATAACAAAAAAATGGGTGCGGCGTCCAAAATCAGAGCGGGCGGGACAATCAACTGGTTTATTTCTTACTTGGCTACAGTCGTTAAACAAACTAGCTTTCTCAACATTAGTATTGATATGATTTCATGAATATTTACTTGCATTGACGGTGGTTTAATTACAGTGAGGTCCTTAAACCATGGAAATATCTCCATGTTTACAGGCTTCGAATTACCCAGTGCACACATGCACAGGTGCATGTAGATTCTCTTGATACATGTAACTTTTGTAATCCTGCATGACGTGTGCATGTAAATTTAAACTTTGGAATTCACAAAAAACTATGCAATTTTAGCGTATTTCATAGAAAGTCATTGACTGCTGAAATGATAAAATTTTGAGCCAAAACTGTCGATAGTAAACGTACCAGAGTCTGATATGAATTAAGGTTAGCAGTAGACCTTAATCCATGTTTACATTAGCCTGTGCATGTACACTTTTACATTGTGCATGTAAAAATTTTAATTTTAAAAGACATGCACCGGTGCATTGAATTCTAAAATTGCAATCGAGACGGACTGTTTAAGAATGACATGTGAATAAATGTATTTTAAGATTACGGCCAGTGTGTTTATGGATACAGTACCATACGGGAGGATTCATCATTTTGTGGGAACCATGTTGCCTTATTGTTCCACATAAAATAATTGCCGTTTTCATTGTGAGAAGACATTTTCCTTCCCTTTTCATGCATAGACACATACACAATCAGATTAAAAATATCTTATTCTTTTAATAAACTGGTATTTGGGGTTAGCTTTAATCTGTATTTTTATCTCCTGTACAAAACAATTTTGCAGGTGTGGTTATTGAGTGCAAGGATACCACCTTTGAGGAGTGGAACAACATCATCATGCTGGAAAATTTCCCACGGTTTTAGTCCTGCCAATCCAGTGAGGAATCAACCTGTGATGTGGCAATGCTATAGAATCGCAAAAATCTTATATCAACATCGTCAAGATTGAAAACTTAAAAGGTTTGATTTCTTTGTAAATTACAGGTGTATTCATTGAAGGGAAAGAGAAGTATATCCTTAAACCGGGGTAAAAACCAGGATTAGTCCTCGTCAGTGGACGTTTTTTTCTCTTCAAAGTTTATCTTAAACTGTGATCCAACAGGTAACCAAATTCCTATGAATGCGTGGTTTCGGCCCATGCATGAGGAATTGCTTCATCTGTTAAATTGTATTTTAAGGCGTATGTTGAAAAGTGAAAAAAACTTGTTGAAGAGGAATATTATCAGTATAACAGATACACCATCCTCCTCCCGATATTCCAATTAAATCTTTACATGCGAAAAAAAGCTGAACCAGAATCCCACAAAAATGATGATTGCTTCCATGGTAACAGGTGGACATCTGTTTAATAGTTCATGTGGTAATCAGAATTGGGCGCATCAATTTGGTAGATGCAAAAAGGGGTTGGTACATTTTTGAAAAAAAACCCCCCCCCAAAACTTTCAGGAACCCGACTCAGAATTGAGCAGCCTTTATGGAATAAAGTTGCATGCGGGTTAGTTGTACTCTATTGTCCGTAAATGCTGCTCAATCGAGGCGGGTAGGCAAAGTGGGGTCCATAATGTACGACCCGGCAAAAAGCATCGCCAGTCTTCATTTTGACATGGTTTCAGGCCGTAGCCAGCCATCTGCGATAGGGGAGGGTTTGATTTGTTAGTGACAAAATGGTCAGTGGAAAAATTTCCACTTATACAGTACTTAATTTGAGGTCTCCAATTTCATCTGGCCTATGTTCTGTGCTTCCATTAGCAAGGTTCAATTCAGGCCAGAGAATGCCTTGTTCAATCTCTTAGCCCTTTTTCTTGAAAATTTGATAGTTTTAAACAGGGAAAGATTTAAAACACAAAGCAATTTAATCAAGGTTGATGCCCTGAGCAGGATAATCAATGCATCTGACCATAATGGGTTATTTGTGTTTTATACTTAGATTTGGATGACATTTTACCATGGACTGCTGTCACTCCTTTTTTAGGTCACGTACAAAACATGCGACATAATTGACTTTTAAGACTAATGA